>VYZR01031074.1:16596-36299 GCA_013400675.1 Oxylabes madagascariensis
TCATTTAATAACATTAAATGAAATCATTACATCAGAACTGAGACATAAATTGCATAATATACATGTTGCTTTTGTAAATTAATCTGTATTCAGAAAACAAGCAAGTCCTTACTCTTGTACCTGACCTGTAAGCTGCTGTTAGAGCTAAGCTTGTGTTACAAGGAATTCCTTGTAAATATGGATTAAAGTCCTTACTAGGTTACAAAGCTGAAGGGATGGAGTATTTCAGTCATATTGAAATAATTCCTTTGAAGTCAACAGAACCATGCTGAGTTACATCAGCAATGGAGGATCTGGCCATGACTCTGCCTATGAACGCAAAAAGCAAAGTGTGCCACAGCTCACTTTCTCATCAGGACTGAATAGCACTGCAGGGTTGTGTACAAGTTGTTCCGAAGGGACTGTGCAAGAGCTGTTACTTGGGGGTTTCAGAGCTTATTTTTGCTGTTGCTTTGTTTTGTTAATTAGCATCTTTACTTTTATAATTTTTCAAAAATAAAAGGTGATATTCTATCTCCCTGGTTTTACCTGTAGTTTTACCCCTTCACCATAATTTTTTAACATTTAAATGGATTTGTGATGAGTCATGTTCTTCTTCTCACACAGGATATAACTCACTTAAAGCACTAATTTGACACAACAGTCTAAAATTATCTCTCCACCAGAAGGGAAATCAGATGCCGAAGATTTATGGGGACTGTCTTGACATTTAGCTGACTCATACTGAAAAAGGTTTTGTCCTGATTTGTCTCAGTCCCTTTGGAAGTTTTCTAACATCCTTTATTTGCACAGCCAGCTTCTGTGATAAATATGTCTCTCTGAAACATGGTGTAACATTCTTTGAAGGTGATGCATAACAGTTAAAATATGAAATTATTTTAATTACTCCAGAAATTGGACTCCTTGGTCTAATATATAAAGAGTTTAATTGAAACACGTACCACAGTTCAAGAGGCACTTCAAGGAATCATCCAGAGAGATGCTAGAAAAACCCCAAACTATTCAATACCTGCTGAAATTATCAAACAGAATATCATGCTGATGACCTTTTACTGTTCTGAACAGAAATGAAACAGTATCAAAAAGAAGAAAATGACAGAAAGAAAACTAGACACCAGAGATGTTCCTAATCTGATTATTTAGACTCTGGCATTAGCCATTCATCGGCATAACAGGCTATAAAGCAGAACACTGGGAAAATGTGGCCAGTGATTTCCTGTGTGCATAGGGAAACAGAGGTGTGTCACTCGTATTTAACTGTAAGCAGCAAAAGGAATAAATGGATCAAGTACTGTTTGCTGAATAATTAATTGTCTGCGTGGATGAATTATCACCAAGTCATTGGTGATTCTGTTATTAGAGCTGCATGGATAAAAGCTCATGTGATAGTTGCTCAGAGGAGTATTCCATGATGGATTAGCTATGAGAAAAAACAGTTAAATTGTTTTACTTAAGAGCATCCTTATTCTGGTATGATCAAGGGATTAAACTAGTAGCAAAGAGAGATAGGCAAGATTAATTTCCATCACTTATTTTCGGGATATTAAGCGATGAATCCAATTTCTTTCATTTTGATATTACCTTTTTCCTGAAGTCTTCAACTGTTTCTGTGGGTGGACATCGTCTTTGTATTATCTTGATCTTTTTTTGAAACTTGGTAGCCACCACTCTAGCACAATATGTTTGTAAACAGTAAGGATCAGTAAGGATAATGCAAAAGAGTGAACATCTGTGGAAATCACTAAACAGCTTGGAGGAGTGTGTTCATAAAGTGCTGTCCTACCTGTATTGTGTTTCTGCTTCATTAATCATTGTTACTTTTAAAGTGCCAAATATTTAGAACTAAGGCTGACATCCTCAGTACTAGAATA
Organism: Oxylabes madagascariensis; assembly: GCA_013400675.1. Classification (NCBI taxonomy): domain Eukaryota; kingdom Metazoa; phylum Chordata; class Aves; order Passeriformes; family Timaliidae; genus Oxylabes; species Oxylabes madagascariensis. Next base: position 18,468 of record VYZR01031074.1, read on the forward strand.
TTTTAGCCAATATTGTTGTATAAACTGTTTCTCTACTTTCTGAATATTTACACATTCTCTTTGTTATTGCTTCTTGGCTAAAGATTACTGCTCCCATAACCAACCAAGCTGTCCATATCAGAACTCCTATTCCACTTTGGAGCAGTATCAGCCAATTGAACCTAAACTAATGCTTTAAGCTTGTCTGGTTCAGGACTTCTCCATAATAAAGACAAAAGTTGGATGCAGAAAAAATAATCATAAAATTATTTAGGAGTGGTTGGCCAGGCACCATTCTCCTGGTATAATTCAGAAACCAAACCCAAGCTATTTTCCTTGCTGTAGTGGTGAAAAGTCATGACTCTGCTTTCTGTGTCCTGCAAGGCAGTTCACATCTCTTTGCTGTTGTCTAAACAGTGGTGATGGGAAATTAAAAAGTAAAGCAAGAATCTGTAGAGGAGGTTTTCAGCTCTCTTCTGCTCTGTCTTCCTCCTCCAAGGGAGCTGGTTACCTTCACAGCCTCTCCTGTCTTCAAGCTCAGAACTGGTGAAAGGTAAAGTCAGAGCTCAAGCTGCTTGTTTCCTGCCCACTGCTTTGAAAGTGATTTCTTGGTTTTACTTGCAGAGTCATGGGAAGAGAATAGTACTGGAAGGCAAGGGAGGTGGGGAGGCTGGTGTAGGCATGGATTCAGAAGTGTGGCTTATGGTTGTTCTGATAAACTGGACAACCTCTTTATTTTTGCCTTGTCACCAGTAATCTGCTGCTCTTGGTGAATATATACATGGCTTATGCCTAAAGCCAGTTCTGCATCTTGGTAGAGCTACTGTAAGTCTGCTCCTATGACTCTGGTGGGAATTTGTTCTAGGTGTGGTCTGAGGTGCTTCACACTTTTTTCCTATGCTTTTTCCCCCCTTTGAATATTCCACAGCTCAGCCAGAGCAGCCCCAAGTGTTTCCACAGTGCACATGCAGATCAGCACAAGAGCGCACCTGGAGCAGTTTTTAGCCTTCCTGCACACCTTGAATGCCCTCTGTGTGCATGGCTTCAGTGATACTTGTACTCCCACTGCATGGGCCCTGTTTGAAAGCATGAGACACCTGAGGAGTAGTTCTGATGTGTTCTGTATAAGGGCAGGCTTGTTGCTCATGTGGCACACGGGTGTGCAGACCTCTGGAAATCCCAGACAGAAGTCTGAGACACTTAATTAAGGAATAATTCTGCATTCAAGTATGAACACAATTTCCTGCATGTACTTTATGTACCATTTGCCTCAACAAGACTATTCAGTATCTATGCAGTTTCTACAAAACTGGAATATACCTTTATGCACAGGATTATAAAATGATAAGGAAAAGAAAGGCTAATAAAGCAATCCAGTTTGGTTGTTGGCTTTCACGGTATGGCTGTGAACAAGTTGTTCAGACATTCTTACCAACTATTTCTTCTTAAAGTAGCTGTGACATTTATCAGCTTCTGCAGCAAGTTTATTGGAGAAGAATGTCACTAAGTTAATTAGTTAATAATCCATTGTAAACTGTACATGTCAGTAAATTACAAGGTATTATTTTATTAAATCAGTGATAACATTTGGCTTTCACAAGTGCTGGCATGTTCTAAGAGCTTGAAGTGTTTGATTAAGTAATTATTCACAAATTTATAAATATTGACTAATTATTAAAAATCTGAGGGATGAAGCAGAAATTAATCAGTACTTTTAAAAGTTATAGGCCTATCTCAATTGCAGGATTAGCATAAAAACATTCAATTTTTAATATTTTATCTTTATTGTGCTTAATTTTTTGCTCTCTGAAGGAAATAGTTAATACATGCAAGAATAGTTTACTTTTTTTTTCAAGTAAGCTTAGCTGAAGAGATTCATAATCTTATGCATTTCCAGATCTATTACATAATTCATTTTTAGAGTTCTAAACCATCCACTGATACTTCAAAGAAAGTCTTATCTGACAGCAAAATTTGCCCAAAGACTATTAGTTCTTAAAATAATTCTTATAATTCCTTTTATGAAAGAGACAGTAAGAATAAAGTAGTACGTTACACTGACTGTGATGGGTTGAGGAAGTTCCCTAAGATGTTCTTGATGTAAACATATTCCTGCTTGGTGAGTGGAGAGCACACTGAATTGCAAGGTAGCTGGGGAATAATGCTGTAATGACATTAGCTCTCCTCTAGTCTCCTATAGTTTCTTCTTCGCTTAGAAAGATGTATGTTTTTGTTGCTAAATCTAAACATTTTAAAATGGAGAGCTGAGCTTTAGAAAGTTTCTTTTCTTTAAATAAACCTGAGAATACTCCACATTGCAATTTTACGCTTTGGCAAATGACACCCTGCAGAGAGATGCGGTAAAATACAAGGATAAATCCAGTGTTGTTTCTACTGAGCACTTGGTCTAAGATAAATAAGTATCTGCCGTATCTGGGAATGATCACAATGGCCAGTATACCAAGTGAGGCAATGGGATTAATGGGAGAAAAGTTCATATAACTTTATAATTAGGAGATGTAGTAAGATGTTTGTACACAGGAAGGCTGAACGAAGGTTGTGTGAATAGCCTCAGTACCTCTGTATAAAAGCATTTGACTCGTGTTTTCAATGTATTTTGAAATGAGGCAGATGAATGCTGCAGCTGCCAGATACCCTCACATGACTCTTAGAGAGTTCAGGCGTCATTCCCTTTTCAGTGTGATGGTCTGTGACCTCTGTGCAGCTGAAGGGAGAAGTAACAGATCAGCAGGGACACTGAGGCCTACGGGGTTGCCCAGGACGCAGCTGTGCCGCTAGCAGAAACCCGTCCAGCCCGGAGGGGTGTGACACCTATTGCCAGCGCCATGGTTGAGGTTTGGTGTGGCTCATGAGGTCAACATTTTTCAGCCCCTGCCATAACTTTTTCTGCTCCTAGCTAGAAAGAGGACTGACTATACCTGTCCAATTCTAGCAGTCTTGTATTCTGGTCTCTGGTGTTGGAGCTGAGCAGCCACACCGTGCACTGCTTCTCCAGCACAGCAGTGCTGAGCACAAGGGGTATGCCCTGCCCATAAGGTTCCTGAGGCTCTGCACTGCTGGCTGCTGCATGTGACCATGCACACTGGGAGCTGGATGGAGGCAGAGCAGGTCCACATCTGTCTACAGCTTACCATGGAGACAAGTCACTGCCTGCAGGTGCTGGGGCATGAAAGAGCAGGTGGGGAAGTTATTAATGGATTTGAGATATCAGGAAGAGATTCAGACTTGCTCTTTATGGTAGGAAAAGAGCCTATTCTCTTTATACCAAGAGAACTTTGGCATCACAGGGCCAAATCACAGAATCACAGAGTAGTCTGAGTTGGAAGGGACCCAGAAGGATCATCATGTCCTGCTCTTAAGCAAATGGCCCATACAGGGATTGGATCCACGACCTTGGCATTATTAGCACTGGGCTCTGACTAACTGAGCTAAAAACCATTATCCTTCCTGTTAATCGAAAATGTAGCAATGGAGAATACTGTACCAATTTGAGTATAAATGTAGGATATAAAACCAATTAATGCGAAAAGAGTGAGATTGCCCTTCTTTTTTGAAATTCTCTATTACCAATACCTCCCTGTTAGGACTTTCTAACAACCACAGCTTGATCAGGCATGTTGGACACGCTGGGACAGCAGGTAGCACTGTCAGTGCACACCAACACAGGAGTGTGCAGGCAGTGCTGGAACTCTGGGACAGCACCAGCACCACACCAGCTCTGGACACCATCAGCATCCACACCGCACCAGGCTCTGCTGCAGGCACCAGCACGGTTATAAAACCCTTCCAAGCGCCCAGCGCCTGCAGCTGGCAGACCCTGGGAGTAAACACAGCAGTCTTATCTTTTGTTTCCATGCTGAAAAAGTTATAGGTGTTTAATATTTGGGACAGTTTTGTGCTCAGGTAGACAGACCATTCCTCTTGTCTTCTCTTTGACTGTGTTTTCTAGGTAGGGATGGGAGTGGTGCCTCTTGATGTGGACCATGTCTTTCTAGGAATTTGTCAGTGCTTTAATATGGAAAACCACCGTTGCTTTAGGCTACTGATACTTTTTCTGAGTTATTCTGTGTTTCTGAGAGTTATCTAGGAAGAAATGTACCTTTTCTTTGAAATTTCCAAGAATTTTCCCCTGTGTATCTTCAAAAACTGTAAACTGAACCAGTGAAAGGCAAGAAATACACACTGGGGCTTCTGTTAACATCTGTTTATTCATACAGAAAATCTGTGAACAGCTTGTAATTCTTAGGGTGGCATTTTTAAAGGTTATTTGTCTGTCAGGGTTTCTCAGGTAGAGACTTGAGATGAGCATATTTTTACACTGACAAAAGCAGTTTATTTTTATACAATAATTTTACTGTTTGTAGATTTCTGCATAATGTTTTGTGAAAATAATTTCCCCTAGATAAAAAGTTTGTATCTAAAAAATTATAATTAAATTCTCCTATTTCTTTGTTCATCTGTCCATTATTTCTGGGACTAATACCTTTTTCTTTATGAGAAAAGGCATACATTTGAGCATAAGTCTTCTTTCTCTCTGGATAATGAATTTAAAAATAGCATTCAAAATGCTGAACTTAGTGCAGACACAATACCAAATTGATTTAAAAAATTACTCCTCCATAACAGGTTTTCTTCAGAGTATTGTGAAACAGTGATTTTTTACAGCTTTTTAAATTCTGTACTAGCCTCTGAATCTCACAGAGGGGCAAACAGGGTAGCTTTTTAAGGCAAAAGAAATTAAATATTTCCTTTTATGAATCATCTTACCAGGCAAATACTGCTGTGTTCCATGTCTTGTCTTATGATCTCAATTTTTTTTTTCTTTTTTTTTATTTAGAGCAGAAATTGCAAGACTAAAGGTCCTTCTGCAAATCTGCTTTTAGCTTCCTGCATAGGGAGTAACAGTGATATGGAAGAAATAGTTTTTCATCCTTACCTTTTGGGGAGAAGAATAGGATTAGACCATGAGCTAGATCTGTTACTGTAGCATCCCATTCAGGTGAAGCTGTATCTTGAAACCTGTGGCACTGTAAACTGGGCAGAGGCTTCTGTGTCTCCGGTTTAATTCACCAGGATGTTTGCTGCCATGGCAGCCAGCAGCATTCACTGCAGTAGCAGAGAAGAGTCGTATATCTGGGAATGCAGGTTGAATACTAAAATGTAAGGAGGCTTGTGCTTCAGTGGTTAATTTTGGCTCTTTATTGAGCTCTGACGTGGAGGCTGTACTTGCAGTTCTGTGTCAGCCCATCTAAAGTGTAGAGCTGTGCACTAGGATCAGTCATGAGCTGGTGAGAGGGAGGGAAAAGCCCGAGACAGTACTTGTGCCTACTTTGGATTTCAGAAGGCAGCAGCTGTAGAAAGAGATGCAGGCCCACCACTCCGATGAGACTGGTGATTGGATGGAGAGGGGAAAACACAGTTGGCTTTTGGGATTACTTCTGTGCTGGAGCAGAGTGTTTGATCAACTCTCTTCTGCTTGAGAGAAATCTAAGTGAAAATGACTGTAAGTACTGCCGATTAATGTGACGGACGAGAAGTGGCTTAGCAGAGACAGCAGCGTAATGTTAAAGAAGATGACTGTGCCTGTCTAGTCCCTTACAGTACGTAGAGTGCATGTAGCTGTGCTGTCACTGCCAGTGCAAGTATGTGCTACCTGGGGGGTGCAGCGTGCGGCGATGCAGGGAGCACCGCCCGGACCTTTCAGGGGAATTGAGCTGCTATCCATCTCTGAAATAGGAACTCTAACTGAGGGGAAGCCCCAGCTGGAAAGATGCAGCGATCTGCTGAATTGTCAGTGTTTAAAGGCACGGAGGTGAGAAGAGGGTGTGTTCGTCTGCAGAAGCAGAAGTCTCTAACCAATCTCACGCTCATCAGTGAAGGGGAGAAGAGGCGATACTCATACAGGGAGAACTGGTTTGGAAGTGCCTCCAAGTCCAGCCAGAGTTACCAACAGCGGGGGGCAGAAGCTGGGTGCAGAGGCTCCCTGTCCAAGGCATTCTCACAGTCAGTACACTCTCTCTGCCACTCCAGCCTCACCACACCCCAAGCATTTCCAGGGATACCGCCTGCTGGAAACAGGACATCCAGGAGGTCAGGAGACTGGTGTACAGGTGAAGGCTTTCAGGCTGACAATGAGGAGAGCAAAAAATTTGATGATGAAAATGCATCCTGCACATCCCATTTCCCCAGCAGGACCTGGGCAGAGGAGGAAGAGGAAGGGTGCTTGCGTGAAGGGACTGCACATCTGGACGAAGATGTCATAATAACAATGCTGGGTGACCTAGAACAGGTCCTTTATACTGATATTTTAGGTAAGTTAACTTTGGCTTGACATCAGGAAGGGCAGGAGGAGACCCAAGTGTTAGCATATTTCTGCGCTGAGCAGATTTTTGATCTTGACAGTGATTTCCCAAGACAGAACTGGGTTTATTTGCAGTAGTATGCAAAAATAGGGTCTAGCCATTTCTTCTTTGTTTGCTTACTATGACCTCATAAGACTGTGTGAAATGCAGACAAGTGTCTAAATTGCTTTTGATTGAATTGCAGGGGCAGCAACAGCCTGTGAATAACTGAACATAGCTTGCTTAGCTTTTTGAAAAATAAGGTGAAATATTTAAGTGCTATTAGTCTGTTGTTAAATAGTTTTATTTTAATGACATTTTTTCTCATTAATTTGAAATTGATATCTTGAATCCAGGTTTTGGGTGGGGCAAAACATGTCTCAGCCTTATTACAAACTGTCCCTCCAGTATTTCTTCCCTCTTCTCTATCCCCCCTGCAGATAACTGCAGCCCTACATGTGGAATTGTGAGTACCAGGGTCTCAGTTTGGCTTAAATAGCCGGTTTTGCTATATCTGTGCATGCCAGTGAGTATTTGAAGTCTACATCCATAGGTGCTTCAAAGGCTTCTGTGTTACTGGCTTTACTTTTCATCTCTCAGCCCTTTATAAGAGTGCTCAAAGTGTTCATTTCCAAAGCTTTGTTCTTCAGCCAGTTAAACAGTTGAAGTAGCTGCTTGCTTTTCAAAGGTTATATGCCATGTGTCAAGCCTGGAGTTTCTTGCTGGTAGATGACGTTAGCCCTGATTGTGTTTAAGCATTAAGGACAAAATTTTTGCTGTGTATGTAGTGTAAAAAGCTGTCATCTCAAAACAAGAAAGAAACAAGAATTCCCTTTGTATGCATACCTTTTATTATTAGACTGTACCAGTAGGTTAAAAGGGCTTCTGCTGGAGATCAAAAGCTTGCTAGCACAGGAGACTGAGCTCTAACCTGCCTCTGCTCCTCTTCAGCTGTTTGTCACTGACAAATCCCTGCTCTCTTGTAAGCCTCAGTTTCCCCGCTTGCAGAGTAAAAACTGGTACTTTCCTTTCTAACGTAATGTCTAATAGTGGACAGTTCTCTGGGGAAACATTTATTATTTGTAAATCTTCTTATGCAAATCAGAAAATTGGTGGACTTGTTACTCTCCCATTTGCTTTGGGCTGTGATTACATGTGCAGAAGAACAGAAATTATTATGAGCAGTATTACTGAATGTGAAATTGTGGGTGAGCTTCAGAAATGTGAATGTAAAAGTCTGACCTAGGTATCTAGTGGTTTCTGTAAAATGTCTATTTTAATTTCCTGTGAATGTATCTCACACAGTGAAAGAAATCAATGTGTTTTCCAGAAATTTACTGAGGGAATAATGATTCACTGTTTATAGGCAAAAAATTTGGGGACAACCTTTTGGAATATTCATGTTTAATATAAATGATGAAGCTACAAATGATTGGAGCAAATGGCCTTTCTTGTTAGAGGAACAGAATTTTGACAGAAAGTTTCAGGTTATCCTGGTTTTCGTTTTATCCCACTCTCCTCCTGTGTGAAACAGAATGTTTTTTTCTTAGTGTACAAATCAGAATTACTTGAGATAAAAAGACAGGGAGCTTTTCTGATGTGTTAGGTCCAGCAAATATGGCCAGACTATGATGTCAGTGTGCCATATGATAAGAAACAGGTACCCAGAGGTGTCTGGGATTCCTTTGAACCCAATCCTGATGCAATAAGCACCATAGTGTCTCCACTAGCAGGCATGGTGTACGTAGTTTTCAGAAAAATAAATATATTCATCATCCCTATGGTCCCCTCTACAGAAGGAGGCTTGATGTGGATGGGGAGTCAGTGCTGTCATGAAAATGTAGGTTTTTGTACTCAGTACAGAGCATTTCTTCACTGTCATGTTCAACTATTTATACTTTCTGACTTATTCATCCGTGATAGCGGAGGGTTCCAATGATATGGCCTTTAGAGAATGATGGAAAGAAAAAAGAAAAATTCCTTTTAAACCATTCTAAAAGTTAGTGTGAGAATTGTTTAAATAGTACTATGTAGTATCTTAATGTAAAACTTCAATTTTAACTTTTATTTAGTTAAAACTGGTGGAAAAGTTTTTAACTTATCCTCTGTGTCACTGAGAGATCAAAAGAGATTAGATCTCAAGCTTTTCACCTCTGCAGGATAGAATAACACCAATTTTATGGTATAATTTATCTGAAAGCAAAGTATTCTTCACTGAGAAAATATATTTTGGCAGCTTGCCATATATGTACCTTTTTATTGGATGTATTGCAATTATACCTCAAGGCTTTGTTATACCATTTACTGTGCAATACATATTAAAAAAGACAGTTGCTGTCATTTTTGCTGCAAGAATTTGCAATGTTAACATACAGCAAAGGACAACTGACAAAGATAAACAAGGAAGGAAAAGGGCAAGGTCACTGTAAAATATGAATTGTATTCAGCTCCTCAAATAAATATAAAGGTAAAGTATTGCTTTGCCTTCAATTCTGCCTGCATAGACCCCTGAATTTGTCTTTTTGTAAATAGAAGATCTTATACCAACAAGTTACCCTTTCACCTCTGATTCAAGGGAGGGCAGATAGCATTTCCTGGATCTTCCCTATATTATGGCATTATGGCAGGAATATAATGTGCTCCTGGAAGTCAATTTGAACGCATTTGGCAGAGTGGGGAAGGCAAAGGGCAGTGACAGTAAGGAACCGAGTGCAGCACAGACAGCTGGCTGGAGGCAGCCATGGACAGTGTGCCTGGAAATTGCCTGGGCTTTAAAAAGCAGACTTAGTTTAACAGGATGTAAATATCTTCAGCTTAGCCTGGCCACGAGCTCTTTTGCCTCGCAGGAATCTTCAGGGTGGTACAGAAACTTCAGGAAAGAGTTGGTGGGATCCATGAGTCCATTGATTGCCAGTGCTTAATTGAACACATCTACCTTGAAACACAGGAACAGCTGTAATTTCAGTGACTGCGAGTATTTGCCTCCTGCAAGGTAGTACATGTAAAAATGTACACAGGTAGTTTATTTTACGGAACTAAATATTGTGAACAGACATGGCCTTGGGGTGTGGCTTGAGGAGATAGAGTTTGGCAGCAGTGCAGGGCCTGTATCCCCACTGCTTTTTTCCATCCTGCCCAGGTATTGATCCCACTGCCAAAGCAGACGTTTATAGACATTAGCATCACTAAAGCACTGAAGAATTTTTTGTGAGTGATTAAAAAAGCAAACATAATTTCCCAAGGACTGTTTGGCTGCAGATAAGAGGACAGAAGACACAACCAGGGCAAAGTAGATGGGAAAACCTCAAAATGGCATTGCTGTGAAAGCATTAAGCTACAACTGCAGGTTATGTTGGCTAGTTCAATGCATCTTTTGCCTACTGAGGAAGAATTAAAGCTTATATGGAATATATATAAAATAATTTATTTTCATTTAATGTCAGGAGTTGAGATTTTTCTTAAAAGTCTGCAGAGTGGGCAATAGGACCTGACTGCAGAAGATCTGAGAGGTAAGATGTGAAATTTTAATTAATAGACTCAAAAAGGAATTACTTACTCTTCAAGTTCAGTATTTTAAATTTAACTCTAATACCCATGCTTCTTGCCAGCCTTCTTACAAGCAACAGATATAGGACATGATCAGAAGTAGAACACTAACCTTAAACAAATCAGAGATTTTTGTCAAATAATTTCTTTTGAAATTCTCTTATTGTTCAAAAGTAAAATGAATGAAACTTCCTTGATCTATGAATTTGCTAGAAAACCTGCATTTCTGTTTCTTTGTGTACGACCACTGGAGGCTTCTTAGAGGTTTATTATGTTTCTCTTTTTCAACATATCATATATAACTTCTCTCCTTTTTAAAATTTATTTTTAACAGTATGAAGTAAACATTGTTCAAGATGTTCCAGGTGAAGTTCTGAAAGCTTCATTATCTGAGACTAGCTTTTCACCATGGATCCTGAAGGCTGTTGAAACCTGTAATTGTATAAATGATGTGTGTGCTTAGAGTGTTCAGATTTGTATCCCAAGAAGCATATTTTATTTTATCCCATATGAAGAATAATGTCCCTCTTCAGGAAAGCATTACAGTCCATAAAAGTAGCTTTATTAAGTGCCTTGCTTAAGAAGTACTTTGAAATTGCCTGGATATTAAGTGAATATTGAAGAGTTCTTCTAAGAGTCATCCCAGTTTTTTCCAGACATAGATTTACTGTGGCTTTTTTTCCTACTGTGTTATGTAAAATGTCAAGGACTAAAAAGGGACTTTATAATGTATCAAGTGGTCTGGGGCTGCATCATGCCTTGATTACAGAGGATAAAAATCCCAACCCTGTAAATCAGAGCTTCATTAGTAGATTTGTGCCTTAACAGGGATACTTTGGTGGGTTTTTTTTTTTTTACATACCATATGTTATTTATAAATGTATGTGTTTAATTAACGAAAGAATGGAGTTTTAATTTTTAGAAGATTAAAGGGACAGCCCTATTCACAATCATACGTTTGCATTCTCAGCTGTGGATACACGTGTGCACTTTATTCATCCTTATAAACTCACATGCTGAAGTGTATGCTGGTTTTGCTATTTTCTTCCAGGGGAAGATCCTGAAACAAGGAGAATGAGAACTGTCAAGAATATTGCAGACCTGAGACAGAATTTGGAAGAAACCATGTCCAGCCTTAGAGGGACCCAGATAAGCCACAGGTACACTCATTTTGTGTAGAGTACTAAAATATGGACTATGGGAGAGTACTACTAGTTGCTGATAGAATGAGAGACTTGCAAGCAAGAATTAGCTATGACACTAAACTACCTTAGCAACTTACATGAGACTTTAATATACTATACTGTCAAAGTGTCTTACACAATCATTCACAAAGACAGTTACTGTTTCATACACATTTACTTAGAAGCCAATAAAATTTATTTTAGGTAATTTTATAAGTAGATGTTGGGGATGAGATCAAATGCAAGGAAAAATCTAAATGTAAAGAATGAATATGTCAACGATGAGAAAAAGACACACCGGTGTAGTGTTATAGTTTTGAGCTCTCCGGGTGTTCTTTTTTCCCTCTCCTTCCCTTTTCTTCCCACATGAGCTCCCTTTTAATTTTGTTGCAGATAAACCACTGCTTTCTGATTTGTCCCTAGGGTCTCTGCTAATTTTGTAACACACAAAACATGTCTCAAGCATTCCATGCATGTGGTTATTTTCAATCACACTAAGTCAAACACTCCTATGCTGCATTTTCCACCAAAATATTTTTCCCATAGTACCTTCAATCACATGCACAGATTAGCAAAGCCTCTAGGGTCAATATTCTCTTGTTCTAATTTTGGTTAAGATACCAGGTGTTTGGCACCATTCCCACAAGTAGAGGTTATAGAATCATGGAATCATAAAATTGTTTAGGTTGGAAAAGACATGTAATATCACCAAGTCCAACCATTAGCCCAGCACTGCCAAGTCCACCAATAAACCCTGTCCCAAAGTGCCACATCTACAAGTCTTGTATATACTTCCAGTAATGGTGACTCCACCTCTTCCCTGGGCAGCGTGTTCCAGTGCTTAATGACCCTATTCATGAAGAAACTTTTTCTCATATCTAATCTAAACCTTCCCTGTCACAACTTGAGGCCGTTTCCTCTTGTTCTATCACTTGTTATCTAGGGGAAGAGGCCAACCCCCGTCTGACCGCCACCTCCTTTCAGGTAGTTGTAGAGAGTGATAAGATCTCCCCTGAGCCTCCTTTTTTCCAGGCCACTCCCTCAGCCACTCCTCATCAGACTTATGCTCCAGACTCTTCACCAGCTCTGTTGCCCTTCTCTGGACATGCTCCTGCACCTCGGTGTCTTTCTTGTATGGAGGAGCCCAGAACTGGACACAGGATTTGAGGTGTGGCCTCACCAGTGCCGAGTAGAGGGGGATAACATTTTCCCTGCTTCTGCTGGCCACACTATTGCTGATCCAGGCCAGGATGCCACTGGCCTTCTTGGCCACCTGGGCACACTCTGGCTCATGTTCAGCCACTGTCACCAGCACCCCCAGCTCCTTTTTCACTGGGCAGCTTTCCAGCCACTCTGTCCCCAGCCTGTAGCACTGCCTGGGGTTGTTGTGACCCAAGTGCAGGATCCAGCACTTGGCCTTGTTGAACCTCACACAATTGCCCTTGGCCTATTGATCCAGCCTGTCCAGATTCTTCTGCAGAGCCTTCCTACCCTCAAGCAGATCAACACTCTTGCCCAACTTTCTGTCCTTGGCAAAGTGGCTGGGAGGGCACTCCATCCCCTCGTCCCGGTCATTCATAAAGATATTGAACAGGACTGGCCTCAGTACTGAGGGCATATACAAGCACATGCGTGCATATGGTGAAAGCACAATACACACAGAGGATTCTTAGAAACAAATATACTTTCCTCCAGCCTTCACGTTTCTTGATTTCTCAAGAACATAGCACAGTTCACTGACTTCTCCATTCTGTTTGGCAGCACATTGGAGACAACTTTTGACAGCACTGTGACAACTGAGGTGAATGGAAGAAGCATACCAAGCTTATCCAGCCGATCGACTCCTGTGACTTGGAGGCTGGGGCAGGCCAGTCCTCGGCTGCAGGCAGGAGATGCTCCATCCTTGGGTGCTGGTTACTCCCGCAGCAGTGCAAGTCGCTTCATACACACAGACCCTTCTCGGTACATGTACACCACCCCGCTTCGCCGAGCAGCTGTTTCTCGCCTTGGAAATATCTCACAGATTGACATGAGTGAGAAGGGAGGTGGTGATTTGGACATATCCTCTGAAGCTGATGTTGGTGGCTACATGAGTGATGGAGACATTCTTGGGAAAAGCCTGAGGACTGATGACATCAACAGTGGGTAAGCAGCACTTTCTCCCCATTCTATACCTACCAATCATTGCATGATTGGTAGGTATAGAAGGATTTTTCTAAAAAATTTTGGCACACAAGTAGAAATTGCATTATAGTTGTGATATTTAAATATATATATATATACATATAATAAAACAAACCTCTAATCTACCAGTGATACTCTCAGCTGCCTTCAAATTCTGTTCTTCTCCTTTAACATGAAAATGACTTTGCTATGAACTTTGAGTTCCAATATTACTTACTGGAAAATTTTGGCTGTCCGGTGAACCATCATTTTGCATTGCTTTCCCTAGGATGAGTCTTCTTTTGGTATTTTTATGTTCTGTTTGAGATGGTAGGTATGGCATTGGATGCAGCTGATGAAAAGCAGTTGTTGACAGCAATGACTTTCTCTGTTTCCACTTCAGATGTTGTCTAGCATAGTCATTGTAATGGGCCTTTATTACAGGCTTTCAACTGTGCATATCATTTGAGCAGCAGCAATATCTTTTCATAGAAGACTAGACCAGTTACCTTCTTAGTATATCCAGGAGGGAGAATCACAATTTTTTTTTTTGTTGTTGTTTGCTCAATCAATTGGCGTACTGCAATTTGAAGTACTTTGAGGTACTGCATTCCCTGTGTTTCAAATTCAACAATTCTTCTGTCAGTCTAGGAACACAAGTCACTTCAATCCTTTGTATGTTAGAACTCCTAGAACATCATTAAAAAAGAACAGCCGTGTCACAGTTTTGCTCATACTTAAATTACTATTCACTGCTGCTATTGGCATCTCAAGGCTGCTTGCTGACTGGTGTAACACTGTGTTGAATAGAAGTTCCATAGGGTACCCGGTCATGTCACACCACAGTGCTTCACTCTGTAATTTTAGAATTCTTGCTGTCAATCTAATCTCTTAGTTTGAAGTATAGCTGTGATTGGAAAATTGTGGGTGATGAAATTGAGTATGATCCATTCCTAAAGGCAAGTCTAGTTCTGTGATCAAAGCTCTCTCTAGGGTAGTGGCTCATCTCAAGCACCATCCAAAGATAGACTTCTAGAAAAAGCATCATTTTAAAGAAAGCATATTTCTGTATCTCTCTGGTCTACGTTTTCAGTGATCTGATGGAACACTGCCTACAACATTGTCTATAACACAGCATTAGTGACTGTCAAGTAGGATACCATATTTATATGTGCAAGAAAAGAGAAAATATGTATGGAAAATATGATACTTTGAAATACTCTAAAAAGTGGTCTGAGGACCTCTTATCATAAAGGAAATATTAATGCTGCCTTTGACAGATGCATGATATTATTAAAAAAAAAAAAAAAGAAATCCTTTGCAGTGCCTCATGAGTTGTATTAATTAGCTTATCACATAAAGGGTGAATATAGTCATCTTATGTGACTTTTCTTTGCATCTTTAATAAAGATAACTCAATAGATAGTAAGTTGCTCTGTGCTCGGCTAACATTTTTAGGTGCGGTAAATGTTAAAACAAGTTGATAAGCTCTGAAATTTCAGGATTCACTGGGGCATGTAAAGTCTTATCTCTTCTATGCCTCTTCCATTATCAGTTTAATTACTTTAAACACTTGGGGAAAAGAATGCAGCAGTAATTAGAAGTTAGTGTGAGGAAGGCCTGTTGCAGTTGTTAAATCTCTCCTTACTTATACAGGAAAAAAACGCATATAGTCTGGATTGCATTCAAGCCACAGCTAAATTTAATATGCAGTTCTAGAGCTGTGGAATCTACTGGATAATTCAAGGCTAACTAAATAATCTGTCAAAAAAGTCTGAATTTTTGTCTTTAATAAGAAAATTAATATAGTATGTAAATGTGACTGGTAATTTACCTTTGAAAACAAATGTGAAGTTACCTTCTCCAAACTCCAGATACCAAGGCTTCAGAAATATTTTGCAAAACTGCCAGCCAAATCTTTCCCACACATCAAATACCTCAGAGTTTTGTTGAAAATAATCAAAGGAACCCTTTGTGTTTTAAAGCACTTGAGGTTGCCTTCATCCATATTGCCACCCAGGACACAATGCCTTCTCAAACTAGAACTACCACACAGGGCTCTACTACTGCAGCTTTGCTCTCAAGGCCTGCACTGTTCAAACACCCTGAACCACGTGGATGGAGGTGCAGGCAGGTGCTTCCAGACTGCTGTATTGGCCCTTAGGTCTCTGTCACAGATGATTTCAATTAAATCTGCTCCCAGAAGGAGCCACAGAGAGAAGGCCAACGGAACAGCTGGAGTAGCAGCCATGTGTGTGTGCGTGCCATGGTTTGTGCCTGGGATTCTGTGCAGTTACTGAAGTTAAATGTTTGTGTGCTTGCACACATGCTTAAGACTGAAAGGTGGGTTTGTGTGGCACAATTTCATGGCTCAAGGAGAGCTTGTGTGAAAGATTGAATCGTGAGTAAACTCTGGGAGATCACTTTAGCCGTCAACCTAACGTTGGGACTGCGCCTATTTCAGTAAGTCTATTTTATTTTGAGTAGGTTCAATGAGGTACAGAAATTTTTTTTTCTGGATATGTGTGCTTCTATGTTCAGTGCCATACATGTGCATGGTCCTTCACAAATAAATTTATGCTAACTTTATTATTAAAGTTATATTAAAGTTATCAGAAAATACAAAAGTGAAACAGAAAAAACAAGAGCCTGAGAGGGAACACAGTTTAACAAATGGTCTTTTGAGAACATTATGGAAAGGTCTTGGGAGTAAGACAGGCTTGTGATGCTGCTCCATTATAAGTGCCAAGACCTCTCATAGAGACAACCAAACTGTAGGTATATAGTCCAGAAATTATTGCTGGTACTTTTAATTCATGAACTTTTAACAGTTCTCTAGTGAATAAACAGCACTATACTCACTGTTTCATTCATTAGACATTATTGTAATGTGGAGTGGTGAGAATCAAGTAAAAGGAATTCACATAAAAAATATTCTTAAATATCATTGTAAGGTCTTCAGTGGATATCTCTTTCATATCTGAATAATTGCATCCCAACAGGGACTATGAATTTGGGTTCCTAATCTCTGCTCCCATTTGGATAAATGCTACTAATTTGTTTGTTTGTTTGTTTGTTTGTTTGTTTGAGCTGGAGTGAGTTTTCTTGCACCTGGCACTATTTTTTGGAAAAATCACAGTATTTAAAATGTGCTTCTGAACATACTTGAGGGCTTCAGTCTAAAAATATTTTAGTAAAAGAGGTTGCCCTGTAAACAATGACAGAAAAAGGCAAATAATCCCAGAAAACAGGCAGATACCCAACCTCCCTGTGCCAGGCACATGAAGTGGGAATATTTAGTATAAGTCTACCATCTAATAAGACAACTTGTACCTTAAACATTTGAATTTCACAGACCATTAACGTTAGAGTGAAACACGTTGCCAGATGGCTGCATTTCCCACTGATTGACCACAAATTTATTTTCAGGTACATGACAGATGGAGGGCTCAACCTATATACAAGAAGTCTGAACCGAATACCAGACCTTGCTGCCTCTCGAGATGTCATCCAGAGAGGGGTTCATGATGTGACTGTGGATGCTGACAGGTAACAGTGCTTTGCTAAGTGAAAACCTATCTGAGCTCTATAAATATTTTGCATCCTTCATACTTGCTAAAATATCACGTAAGGAAAAGGAAGCAAGCTTCTGAGGCTGCAGAGTTTCTGAGCACCCAAAATAGCAGATACCACAATGAGTGGGGAGAAAAGAAAAATCTCACATGGGATGGAGACTCAGGAAGAACTTTTTGTTGTAGACATAAGAGAAAATATTAAGAAGCCCAGAGCTTATTTGCAGTCTTGAACTTCTGAAATGGGACATGATTTTTACAGGTTGCCTTATCAACCTGTAAAAATCAGGTTGATAAGGGATGAGCAACGGGAACATTCACGTGGTCTCTAGGCAGCAGACAGCTTGTGTGTGCCTGGTGACATGGCTCAAAACATGCATTTGGATTTGGCTGGAACTAGAACTATGGTCTTGTCCACCTGTTTTGCCCTTTGCAAGTATCAGAAGAAGGTAGTACCAGCAAGTGGTGAGAAGTGAGAACTGGGGTTCCATCCCATTGTTTGTACAGTGTAAAAAACCAAACAACTCCACCCTGCCCTTATATATGGGTGTGAGCATAAAAACATGCTCCCACTAGTATATCTGTTTGTTTTCCTTAAGCTTAAAGTAGATTCATATTGGTGGCTTTTATCCATATCTTACAAATAAAAATTCATAAGCCAGCTTTTGCAGAACTTGGAGCTGTCAGCTCTTAGGTTTTGGTCAGACCGTCATAGAGATAAGAAACAGCTGTGAAATTTGGCAGTCTAAAATGTTACAGGGTCAATTTGAGTGCCCTCATTTTAAAATCAAGTTTCTTTTAGGAAAGAAAAAGTATTGAATCACAAAAGGGGAAAAGGTTCATGGAGTGGTTCTGGTTTTATAAACCTGGCAAATTAGTGCAAGAAGTTCTAGGATATTTACCTAGGTATGATATAATTTTTACTTTTCACATTTTCTGATGAAAATTTACCTGTGACGTAAGCCAGGAATAGTCTGCATTGGTCAAACAGTGCAAGCAATGCATCAGGATAAAGGACAGAATTTT
>VYZR01031076.1:961-20137 GCA_013400675.1 Oxylabes madagascariensis
CAATTTTTCTATGCCTGCATAGAACGCCAGGTCATCTGGTGGCAGGTGCTAACTGGTAAGAAAGATAATTTCCAGTCAATGCATGGATGACTCATCAGCACAGCAGGTCAGAGAGCTAAGGGCTGTAGATGGGTTTCAAGAAGAGCTGAGATAATTTTATGACCTGTGAAAGCATTTGCCTAGCTGTTCCTGTATAATCAGTAAGAGAAGGGTAATCAAAGCTCGTTCCTTGGGGCACCAGATAATGATACTAATTAGCACATAGACAAGGCTTTGCTGAAAGCATTGTACCCAGGTATGTGATAATTAATTAGCTGATTGTTTGGGGAAAGGTGTGCCCTTTCCCCTTGCCTTTTCCTTCTCCTCCAAGATTGTGCAATGGGAAGAAAGGAGGATTTTATGCTTACTCATAAAATAGATGCCACATCTAAAATAGAAGTGGATTTAGTCCAGCATGGCGATTTTGGGCGGCTTCTCCGGGAATGTGAATTTGTGCTGAGGTTTAAAGAGATCCCTTGAAATACTGCTCCATGTTGGATCTCAGTACACTGGGGGACAAAGGTAGGGCTATTAGATTTTTTTGGTCTGTTTGTCCTCTTAAAAAAGGACTGGTGCCAAAACCAGTTATGTCCACCCCCTGTGTACTCAGGCTGAGTATAGCCAGGGATACTCAGCTGCAGTTCTGCACTTCTGGGGACAGAGGTTTGCATGGGAAACAGTTACTGCTAGCTTCTATGGCGCAAGAGCATTGCCACTCACAGCGAAACAGGCGGTGGTACAGGCTTTTGGCACCACCTCAGGAAACTTTGCAAATCAAAAATCACTCCCTCAGATGGGCTGTGGAGCTTGCTGCCTGTCCCAAGCAGAGCTCCCTGCAAGGAACCCAGATTTGTTGAAATCCAATGCCCTGACATTACAGTGACCGCTTTGGCTCCATGGGGCTCAACTCAGACAGAGGTACTGGAGTCTGGCAGTGACCAACTGTTTTCTCTTGTTGGCTTTCTATTTCTAGGAGACTGTTGGATAGGATCCCAAGTGATATATCTGGCTTCTTGTCCAGGCTGGTTTGTGTGCGTGCATGTGAATGTGACTAGGCAGAAAATATCCCTCCATTGTTATAAGGGAGAGAAGCAAAGAAACACCAGTTTAAAAGAGCAATGTGAGGCAGAGCATAATATTCTTTTAGCTCTGTACAAACCCCTACCTGGTGAGACCTCCATAGTTCTCAACGTTCTGCCCAACCAAGTCACAGCCAAATTTTGCAGCTGCATTCAGGGTTTCCCACTCCCTTTTCTCCCTTGCACTAGCAGAGAAAAGAGAACCTCTGTTGTGTCTGGAAGCATGTGACATACAGGTTGACTGGCTCTACAGGGGGCAGGGGTAAGAGAACAAGCTGTTCCTTGTAATTTCAGAAGTCCTGCATACAAGCAACTGTGTGGGAAGAGTTTTTGATTATCAGAATGACCTCTGGTCAGGTCTTGAGGAGCTGTTGGGTCGTCATCATTTCTGGAGAGGGTGAGTGATGCTAAGTCCCTTTCTCTAGTCCTACAGAGGAGTCATGGAAATTTTCACCTCTGGGCCAGATCTTTTCAAATTAGACAAAGACAGTGTTTTCTGAGCAGAGTTGGAAGCAAGAAGGAAATAGCCTTGTGCCATCAGTTCCTTTAAGAGGGTGATTTTTCAGTCTCGTGAGATATAAACAAGTCCTGCCATGAAGCAGGACTTCCTTTGGTATGATTTAGACTTCCGTCCAACCCACTTCCAGTGTGGCTTGCCTGCTTTTGGGTTTGACTTGGTACCCAGACTTGCCATTTCTTGCTCCTTGGAGCAAGGTTTAGCCCATAGATCTCTGAGCAGAACTGTGGTGATCTGCTCCAACATTTTCCCACCAAGACAAAGCCAAGCTGTCCAATGCCCAGTACTGGTTCCACAAATGTGAACTGCTCGTGCAGTCACCTGAGTCTGCATAACCATATCCATCACAAGCAGTCATAAACAGTGTCCACAAGGATATATGACTCAGTCAGTGCCCGTAGGGCTGACTTTTACAGAGTTTAAATTATCACACGAGAGGATAGTTGTTCTCAAGGCCTGAGTCATTTGCTTAATGGCCCCTATTTTTAAATGAAGGAGGCAGAAGTGGCAGCGTTACTGGAAAGGAAGGTAACTACCACCTTTGCTGTGACACTGGGGACATTAAGCAAAGCCTCTTCTTCCTAAGGTGGTACTCCATCCTCAAGCAGAGGAGAGTCCACTTTACTTCTGCCAGTGTAAGGACAGAGAAAAACACATGCACAGTGGAAGACTAAACATAAACCATTGCATTTTTGATTTGCTAAACTTGTAAAAAGGCAGGTAATATGTCAGAAGCTGGAAGCTGAAATCTTCTCAGGTGTCTTCCCAAAGTGCTGAGTAACATATTTTAGAGTTGTGCATTTGGGCATGTGTGAGTTATCGTATGTGGCAGCAATAAACCACCTTACCATCTCTTATTCATATTGCATACAGACACAAAAGTGTCATTCACATAAATCAGGCACAATTAACCACAGGGCTCAAATTTACAGTGTTTCTGATAAACCAGACACCTAAGAAATTCTGTGATGGGAAAAGGCTGCACTCCGCAAGAACACACCAGGTAACAGTAGCCTTGTGAACGATAGCCCAAAGCCTCAGCTTTTGCCCTGATACCTGAACATCTCACTGTCCTGAGGGAAACATCTGCGGAGCAATTATTATCTTGGAAAGAGCCATGGGAAAATAAAGCAGTCAGTAACACTTGAAAAGCGTCCCAGATTCCCACTGAAAGGCTTTGTCAGAGCTGTGAACCTTCACTTTATTTAGCTGTATGCCTTTTTTTTNTTTTTCTCTTTTTTTTTTTTTTTTTTTTTTTCCTCCTGGAGTGGGTAGTAAACCAAAAAAGTATCCTGTATGTTGCTGCAGTGGGAAATCTCAGCCATGATAACATTCAACTCAAGGTTGTTATCTAGTAGATTGTAACCTGTGGAATATGGGAATATTTCTCAAAGGAAAAGGAGGGCTTGTCACTTGGTGCTCTTTAGGAGCTTAACTGTGTCACAGCAGACCCCAGCTGAATGAGCCATGTAACACTCAGAGGAACAATGACTATGTCATACTGACCTGCAAAAGGGCTGGGTGTGTTCATCCCTTCTCTGCAGGACACAATCTTCTTGTCATAGACACTCTTCTTTTTCCCCTGAGTTTTTTATGCAAGAGAAAAAGGAATTTGGGACTTTCAGCCTGCAGAAACTTCTCTGCTTCTGTCTCTGCTGACATATGTAAATTACCATGGCAGGTCATTAAATACGTGCCTATCACAGCAGGAGAAATGACAGAGCTGCCACTGAACATGGTGTTTCCTAGCGGGATAAGCCGAATGGCACGGTCCCAAACGCTGCTCCATGCTCTGGCAAGTGTCCTGCTCACGGGTCTCGTGCAGCAGGAGCAGGGTCACGTCTCCGACTGTGCTGGGCACGACCAGCAGCAGTGGTGACACAGAGATGCCTCGTGGGGTCTGCAGGGGTGCACTGATCTGTGGAGAAAAGGTGGGGGGCACACCTGCATCAAATCCCACACAGAAATGTCACATCAGGCTGGGCAATAGTGCTTGGCTCTTGCCGTCAGAGGCTACCAAAGGGCTTTGGGCAGGAGGCAGCACCACTCCACTCATTTTCACAGATGGCAAAATCGAAAAACAGGGCAGTGAAGTAACTAAGTTAAGGTCACCCAAGGAGGCAGTGGAGGAGCTGGGAATAAAACGCAGGTTTCATGAATCACCAAACCACACCGCTTCCCCTTAGGGCAATGGATGTATTATAATAGAGCAAGATCCAGATGTGGTTTTAACTGTCGTTCAGTACTCTGTGTGATATTACTCTGCCTAAGAAAATATACAAATTTGGACTCCCTGGAGAGCTGACTAGTTTGGGGAGCTTGATTAAGCCTGTTTGGCTTGATATTTTTAGGCAGAACAGCACACAAAGGGATGGGGGGCAACTCTCAAATACTCTGGCAGGGCCTGCGGATTGCTGAGGTCTTTGTGTAACCTGGAGGATGCATAAGAATTTGAGAAACACAATCTCAGAAGATGAAGGAGGGAGCAAAGTCAAAGCAAAGAAGCTGGACCACATCAGGAGGCAGGAAGAAAACAGATGCTTGGCAACAAATCTGTGATCAGATGTGTTGTTCAAGTGGCAGCCAATCCCCTTAGAAAGTTGTTGTTTTCCAGCTGTTCATCCTTGTTCCCTCCATTCCCTTCCCAATCCACCAACTCAACTGCTTGTTAACTGTTCCAGATATCAACCTGGGCTATTCTGAGGGAGCTCTGCTTGGAGGCAACTGCAGAGCTGCCTATGCTGGCTTTTTGGCAGAGATATTCAGCAGTGGTGGTGGTGACGAGACAAGACAAGGGTCCAGGGATGGTCAACTCTCCACCCAGCTCTGTCATATCTCAGCAGCTCTTCTAGCTGCAGTCAGAGGAAAAGGGCGTTAGCTGGGTAAAAAAATATTGCTTTGCATGTAAAATTCCTAATGCTTTGATATTAACAGTAGCAAGTGAGCGGGCCAAAATCCTAGAGCCTCAAGTCATGATTTAAATTGATCTCTGTTCACATTTCTACCTCCAGGTTTGGTCTGGGGGAATGGGGAGAATGGAAAAATTGCATCCTTGCATCAAATTTCTATATTAAAATTGCCAGTCACCATATCCTGACAAACTGTGTCTGTTTTTTTCCAAAAAGGCTTGTTCTTGGAATCAGACGATCGCTTATCATCTGTGGCTTAGCTAAATAATGAATTCCTTAGCTTTTGAAATTTGCCTATACAGTTAGAAGTTAGAAAATTAGAAAATTATATTCATTATACTAAAAAACTTGAAGTCAAACACTATTGCTTTCATACTTCTTCACATTAAATAATGGTTTGTGATTTAAATTTTAATTACTGATTTCTGCAGCAGAACTCATGCTTTTGAACATTTGATCTTAGAAAGGCAGATTTCATACTGGCTTAAACTGGAAGCAGCACTCCTGCTTTCCTTTCTAATAGGATTGTGAGACTCCTGAGTGACGTTAAAAAATCATTTTCCAATCTTTAAAGGAAACACCTTTGGGCCCAGATGAACAGAACCATCCTCATCCAATCCAGACACCATGCAAAAATTCTGTGTCAGAAACAAGAGTTTTATCCTGCTGTGAGGTATTTTTATTGAGGTCCCAGAAGAAGTGATTCCTGTGGATACTGCATTTTAGAAGCCTTCAAGGGCCTTTGACAATGAGGTGTGCAAGTCTCACTCTCTGATGAGACCTTGTGCAACACTCCTGGCTGTGTTGAGGGTCCAAAGTGGGGGAGAGAGGCTGATTTTGGGGAGAAGCAGTGCAAATCCATGGCTTTTAGTCTGCAAGACTCTGGTCCAGCCCCTGTAAACAAAGCAAGAGAGCAGCTGCCACGTATACTGATGGCAGTTCATACTCATTAGATGTATAGTGAACTGAATAATTGTTTGATAGGAATCACAGGTCGAGAGGAATACTTTGGTATTGGCATTAAACCTTCCTAACAACCCAGCCATATCAGCCTCTCGTTTTCAAAAATTAAATGCCCCCAAGGCTTCCTGAGTGTTTTATGCTTATTTTAAAAGGTCACCAGGAAGCTATAGGAGGGAGAAAATTCACCTTTAGCTTCTCTGAAGACAAGGGCAGGAGTCATCTCACCACACTCTGATTACCCAAAAAGTGTGTGGTTTACATAAATTAAACTGGCTCTATAGCTGCTGGAGAGATACTGGCAACTCTGGGAGAGGATTTCTAGCACCCCAACAAAGTAATAGAAATTACAGGGGAAGACATGCTTTCAGAGGGTCTCTTTTTCCATTAGTCATAGGAGTTTAGATCACCAGTTTAGTACAGGTGCCTACAATTTAGTTTCAGTGAGCTGAAGCCACAACCTGATAGTCATGTCACAGAGAGGGAGTCTGCCTGACCAGGAGAAGAAAAACAGACTGAAAGGGGGAAGCAGAGAGTGGCCCCAGAGAAGGTAAAAAGAGACGGAAAGTTGAAGAGTTACAGACAAAAGACAGAACCTTTAAAACAAAGCCATTTCAGAGGTTGTAAGGCAATGTGTCCTTCAATATCAGGTTAGCTCTTCGTGGCTGGCACTTTGCACCGTGTGAAAAGATCTGAGCCGAAGATCTTTGCTAATCTGGCCAGCTGCGGTGTACTCGGGGGCACTACTCCCATATGCCCAGCAGGCAACTGCAGGGAGAGGGAGGCAGAGCTTTCCCACCGCTGACAGGCACCCTTGCTGTCTCCTGCTCCCACCCGCAGTGAGTCATGACTCCAGAGACGCCACCCTGGGCGCTGGAGAAATCCACAAACCACTACAACGTGACATTATGGATAGGATGGAAGTGATGCCCTTCTTCTTGAGGCTCATGGAGGGAAACTTTGCCAGGGTTATGGATCAGGAGGTATTGTGAGTGTGAGGTCAGGAGAGCACGCCGGGGATGGGATCCAGGAAAGATACACTGGATCTGGATGATAAGAGATGGCATGCTGCAGGACGCAGGATGGAGAGACCAAGCTTGACAGCTTGCTGCACCTACCTGCAATAGCCAGCATTTGGCTGCACATCTCTTTACAATCAAAGTAAACTGTTACATTACAATAAATGCAACCCAGCCAGCCAGGTGTTTGCTTGCTCCTTAGCCATTGATTACTGAGGTATTTAATAAAATTCTATAATGCCTAATGCTTCTGCTCACAGCCATGTTTGTCTGCAGTGCCCTGTAAAATCAGTCTGGGCTCAGCTTCTCAGCTTGTGCCAATTAGCCTGATTCCCCAGGGGACAGGTGGGGGGATGCCACATGAGTGTACTTACAGAGGGACCATATATTAAACCTTCACCCTGACTGTAAATTAGATGCATGGTTAAAGCTCTGGTCAGATGCTCACCCGATCGCCCTGCCATCTCCTTTGATTTATCTCTGCAGCAGATGCAGACCCACACTTCAATGGTGAGCCCTGCCAGTAGCAAATCTTTTATTCACACTCCTCTTTGCCCAGGAAAACAAAAAAGTCAAGTATATGGACTCCTTTGGAAGGGAAGAGGGAGTGGCATGGTTTTATGGAGTGGTGGAAAGGCTTATTTTGCTGACCTCACACCTGACCTGCCAATATGAGGTTGAACAGGTTGTGAGGGAAGGCGGGCAGCCAGTGAGCAGCAAAGCCTCAAAAATCCCACAACTTGCTAAACAGGGAACCCTGTGTGACTGCAGGTCTCTTTTTGCCCCAGTGTTGCCAGGTTGCAGGGTGTCATGTGGCAGGAAATCTGTTTCTCCAACTGCCCTCCTTCCTCTCATGGCTATGTGAATATCCATGTGGCCACCTTGCCAATGGGATGTGTCAGCACTGTGCTATTGATGATGGGTTAGACAGGGCCTTCAGGAAAGCCCTTGTCCTTTCTAAAAACTGGAAATGGGACCTCTAGCTCTGTAAATGGGCTTCAACCTTGTCTGTTGCTCAAGTCCTGGCCATGCTGCAAGATGGCATTACATTGCCAAAGACCTCTTTGTGATCTTCAACATCCTCACAAGGGGAAGTGGAGGGTCAGGTACTGATCTCCTCTCTCTCGTGATCAGTGACAGGACCCAAAGAAATGGTGTGAAGACAAGTTGAGGGAGCCTTAGGCTGCATATCAGGAAAAAAATTCACCCAGAGGGTGGTTGGGCACTGGAACAGGTTCCTCAGGGAAGTGGCCTCAGCACCAAGCCTGGCAGAGTTCAGGAAGCATTTGGACAATGCTCTTGGGCACATGGTGTGATTCTCGGGGTGTCCTGTGCAGGGCAGGGAGTTGGACCTAATGATCCTCATGATTCCCTTCCAACCCAGCATATTCTATGATTCTAAGTCACTTGCTTTACTCTGTTTTTTCTCTTCTGTCTGCCTTTCTTTTGTCTGGATTCCCTATTCTTTCAGCTATTGCTTTTTAAATGCAGAAATGAGTAAGGAAGCAGATTTGCACGGTGTGAGACATTAAGAGGAACCTTATGCCACACTGGCATGGGTACTGTGACAGGGAGAAATGCGTATTGTCTGCGTGTTTGAGACCACTTGCACAGGACAGCAAGCACAGGATGGTGGGGATAGAAAAGCCTGATGTCTTGAATACTGTAGGAATATTTAAATGCAGCCAGCCTTGATCCTCATTCTGGGAAACAACAGCTGCTGCCAGGATAATTTTATCCTCTTGCTTACACAAGAGAGAAGATCTATTTTACAAACATCCCGTGATCTCCTGGACCCATATATGCGGTTATTCCAGGTCAGAGTTGCATCACTGGTGTTACTGATCCATATTCTGACCTGTTTTTTTCCTCTTGTCCAGCAGACTCTTCCTGCCTTGAATGCTCTGAGCCCAGACACCATATTCTTTCCTCTTGTGGAAAGAAATCGGTTATCACTGCATCCTCTTCCCAGATTGTCTCTGTGACTTAGAAGGACGCTGGGAAAGGTTTGCTTCATCATATTCAATGTGACTCACTTAACATCAAAAACAATCATTTACGGAAGAGAAGAGCTGGTTTCCCTGTTTGTAGGATGCAAGGCCCTAAAGATAAGAAGGTATACTCATGCCCTTATCAGTTCTCATGTTCAAGTATTTGGCTTTTCCTGGCAATACACTTCCACTGTCTGCCTGAGTGCAAAGGAAAAGACACTAATTAATTAAAGATAGAAATTTCCCAGTTCAATGTCTTTCAATTGTGACTTGCTGCCCTGCTGCACCTGTAATCTTTACAGGACCTCTGATTACCTCCTAGAAATTCTTCCCGCATGGAAGGTTCTCTAATGAAAAAACATGGAGAGAGAGAAATCTCAAATTTTGTAAAAAATAATTTTTGGGGGGTGGCAGGAGAAGAAGACCTGAAGTGTTTCCTTTTATATTCAGGCACATATTTTGTTATTTCTTTGTTTTGAAATAACTTTTCTGGCTCCATATTTCCTTTTGCAAACATTTAGAAGATTAAAAAAATGCCCAAACCTTTCACAGGAGCTAAAAATGAAAATGGTTGGCTTTTTCTGGAGAAGCAAATTCCCTTCAGAAGCAACAGAAACTGGCATAAAGTTGAACAAAACTTTGTATTTCAAGAAACGAGATTTCCTTGAAAATGACATTTCCTTCAGATTTGTTCAGCACCAAAGTTTCTTCTTTTTCTTTTTTTTTTTTTATTTTATTTTATTTATTTATTTATTTATTTATTTTTAATTTTTTATTTTAACTCTTTCCTTGAAATTGCTGACGAGTCCAATCACCCATTTTTTCTCTGAACTGTAATTAACACATTGGAAGGGTTGTGTAGCACAGCAAAAAGCAAGAGCCCTCCTGCTCATCCTCTGAGGCTGCCCAGGAGCATGAAGGGTGCCCTGGAGGGTGACTCTCCAGACACATTTTTATTTTATTAGCAATGGTCACTTGGCATCTGTGCAATCAAAGTATTCCCATATTTAGCACCGATAATGCTAATGCTGACAGTCAGTGGGTTAATCATTATGGAAATACTGACCAATTCTTGAGTCAAATATCAGGTGGTGCCAAAAAAATAGAGCCCTGGGACAAAGGACAGAGAAGTTTATCTCTGACTAATACTGCAGATAAAACGGCTGTTATGCAAAAACGTGTCTTCCAACATAACACTTGGGTCACAGCAACATCTGAACCACAAAAATTCATTCTTCTTTCCCATGAAAAGCAGCAAATGCCATGCATTGCTGATGTTTCAGATTCTGAAAGCCTTCAGTGGGGGACAACTTACAGCCCTGATAATAAACTGTCCAGGCTGCTGGGGATTATTTATATAGCGCTTAGACAAAAAAAAAAAAAAAAAAAAAAACAACAAAAAAAAAAAACNAAAACAAAAAAAACCAACAAACAAACAAAACAAACAAACAAACAAAAAAAACCAAACCAAAAAAGTCTTCAGATATAAAATTAACTTAGAAACTAGAAATTAGAAAAGGGTTTCTAAGCAGCAAAGGAGAGGAGGTCTGGAGCATGTCAACTATGGGTAGAGCACTTGTCAAAACTGGTATCAGGTTTTAAGATGGTCTGCATTGGTCAATCAATGACACAAATGGCTGTAAAGGCAGGCCAGGCCTCTTGATTTAGCTCTGCCTTTCTATAGTCCTGTTTATTGAGGGCTGAAGAACCAAAAATAGAGGCAATAGTCATAGCAGTCAATGCTTTCAGTCCCTCCCCAAAGTATTTAAAATAACAACTTCCATCTTCAACAATCACTCAGGATTTGGAAGGTTTCCAGTTTTGACAACCCAGTGTTACAGAGAACAAAAATTGTGTGATTTCACATAAAATGGTCCTCTCTCAGCACCATTAAGCTGGGTATATCAGCAGGCCCTTTAGAAAGTCTTGGTTCACCCATCAACTTATGCCCACAGACATTTGCCCTCAGTCAGCCCTTTCTGGTTCACAACAGCAGCAGAGGGTGGAACACAGTAACACTTTTTGGAGGATGGTAATTTACTGGGCAAAAAAGTTCCAAATCTTTCCCTAAGCATTGGCTGCAGATATATGAATGCTACAGGGTAGGGAGAACAATATGTGACATGTATTGTGGGCTGTGTTTCTGATCCCGTGAGTCTGTGTGTATCTATTGTTCACCAGCGTTAACAATGGGATTCATGTCATCTAACTTTGACTTGGCTTCTGCAGCAACTGAAGTTATTTTTTCAAATCCCTGGCCATGGCAGGAGACGGTGGCTGTTGCTTAAGGGACGATGTGTGAGGCACTGCTGGGATGGAGCATGGATGTGCTGCTACAGCATATAGAAAGAAACTGACTGCTGTGGATGGCAGGGCATCCTCTCTGTCATAGAGAGTATTCTTGGAGAGAGACAGATCTTCTGCCCTTCAGCAGAGGGGATCCTGAATAGCCAGATAGGAGTAGATGATGAATTTTAAAGCAGAGAAAGGACAGTGTGATGAATCCCATCTGAATAGAATATAGTCATTAACACATCATTAAAAATGCCTTGTGTCTTACAAATGCAAACAATAAAATCCTTCCGGGAGTGTCAGACTCCCCTTTCTCTTTAAAAGCAGCTGTACTTTTTTAGTATATGGTGACCTTTCAAAACCTGCTACTCTTATTCTTCTTCACAGCTCTGCTGTTCCCCAGATGCGTAGGAGCAAGGTGTTTGCTCTCTGTGCCCTATAAGCTGTGTTGCATCCTTACCTGACCTTCCATAAGGCTTTATTTTTCTGGACCCAGTGCAAAGCAAATCCTTCTTCATATTCTGACTCTTCTTTGGCATCTCAGAGAGGATTACAGCCTTTGGCCTCACAAGGGATAATGCCACCTGAGATAAGTTGGGTGCCTCACCAGATAGTGCCACAAGCCAGGACACACCGAAAGAGGAAGATGGAAACTATGATTTGGCCTCAGAATAGATCTCTGGAGAGCATTTGAAGCCCAAGGGTAGCAAGGTCATACTGTCTGCAGTGTTTGTAGAACACTGGTAGAGTAGGATGCTGTCGTCCACTTTGAAGTCAGGAGTCCGGACAAACTATGGTGAGAAGTACCAGCCCAGGAATAAAGAAATGAATTGGTTTGTAACCTTGATTATCTATCCAAATTATTGAATCACAATGCAAAATAAAGAAGGACATCAATAATATCCCTTTTATATATGGCCAGTTCTTCTACTAGAAAATGCTGTTACAGTGATGTTCCACTTCCCACCAACTCCCATATCCCCTTGATTCAAATTCAGCTGGATAACATTCCCTTAGGCGATAATTTCTGGACAGCTAATCCTGGCATAATCTCTCAAATGTTAAAGAAAGAGGAGGTGTAGAGGAAGGGTCCTGCAACAGCCTACAGGACAGCACATTCATCTTGCAGATGACAGGAGGACCCCAGCTTGAGTTGTTGAGTTTAATAAAATAAAAGCTGAAAGGGGTAGGATTGGCTGCCACAGATACATCAGGGGCCTAAATATTGGGGAGGAAACAGAGCTGCTTAACTCAAGTACAATGTTGGCACAAGAACAGCTGGGTACAGGCTGCCCGTGAATGCATTTAGACAATGGGAATACACAGAAAAGAGCAATACAAAAGTGAAAAAAAGAAAAACAAAAAGCAAGTAATTTTCAGATTATAGAGTAATAGAAATGACGCTGAGGAAGGCCCCTGGAGAGCTGCTCATTTTGGGTTTTTTAACCTTTGGTAATACGACAATCACTCCTAAAAGAGAAAAGCCAAAGATCATTTTATCAGTGTGGTCACAACATTTTTTGTTCACAGGTTACTAAAGCAAAGACTGTCCCTGGCATGTTCCTCTTAATATTTTCCCAATTTTGGCTGTATGTTTGCAAATGAGAACATGAAATATTACAATTAATAATTTGCAGTCATTTCACTGCCCTTCAATCTGACAGTGCTTAATTGGGTGAGAAATGTTGCTCTACTGCAAACTTCTTCCCCAAAGCCCTGTCATAAGCAGCTAAAGCATCCCTCACTCTTGGTACACTAATGAGAGCTTGTGGAGATGTGGTTGTTGCTAACAGTAGGACTCAGACATTGTGATTTCTTCTAGCACCAGGCAAGGAGGGAGGCTTGGAGAAATGTGAGGGAGATGCAGCCTCCACCTCCTCTCAACCCCAGGCAACAGGAGGAGTGCTAAGCTTGCCCCTGGCTCCCGCTCCCAGCGCTGCTGCTCCGTGTCCCCATGCTGCTGCCTTAGGACTGTGGCAACAACAGCCGATTTTCCCATGCTGCTGAGAAGCCTTGAGCCCTTGCTGGAAAATATGTGACCTTCCTTATGCCACTGTCCTCCGTCCATCTGCTTGTCTTATTATCTGTTTAGCAGTCATCCTCTTCCGAAGCTGGGAAAAAGCAGTGGGTAAAAAGAGTGCCCAATAACAACCAAGTCCTTCATCCACTTGGAGACTAGAGGTGCTACTTTCTACAAATAAGTATCAGTAGGAGCTTATTTTGGCTTCGTCAGTGCCTCTGCACAGGAACCTGTGTCACCAGTGGCTCCCCAGACTGGGGTGAAATAAAGTGTCAAATCCTGCTATTTCAAATACCCATGTATGCATTCTTTCCACAGGCTGTGAAAATACCCCCAAAAAGCTCTTCTGGGGCTTAGAGCATTACTGTTCCAGTCTACACTGTCATTTAGTTCCCTGGGTATTAGAGAAATCAGGAGGGGAGAATGCCAGATCTGGCTTTATTTTGGCCGTGCAAATGTATTACTGAATAGTGAAAAGTCAGGGAAAAGCATAAATCTCACTGCTGCACTCCAGTGCTCAGGGAGTTTTTCAAGTCCCTCTGGAATCCAGAGGCAGTTTTCGGTTTGTAAGTCTAAATGTACTGCACTGACAGGGCCAAATCCAGCCTTAACACAAGGCCATGGAAGTCAGGGGAGTTTCATCAGGAATATGTCAGGAATTGCACTGCTGCTTTAGGGGCTATATTTTAGGGGAGCTGCTGAGCCAGTCTGCCTTTACAAAATGTCAGGAGTAATAAAGCACAAGCCTTGTACCAGTGTATTTTCACTCCTCACCCTGAGATTATCAGATCACCACAGGCACCAAATCACTCCTGCAAGACAAGAGTAAAAATGCTTTGCTCTATTCTGCTCTACTACGCTGTGCCTTAAAACTCCTGCAGATGTTCCTGTAACTTTATCACTTTCACCTCCTAATTAGAACAGTGGTAATTTCTCCATTTCAGTAAACAGCGAACAGGGCAAATAACTGAACTATCTGCAGTCCCGATGGTGCACCCCCAGAATCTTCCCACTTCTGCACAGTGTGAGGGTACAAATATCCCACAGAAAATGGAGCTGCATTGCTGGCGGACAGGTAGCAGCTGTGCTCACTGCAGTCCTGTTCCTTGTGCCTTTTGTTTTTTGGTTTGTTTTGAAAGAGTGACAGCAGAGAGAGAACTGCTGCGGAGACATCAAATACTATTCAAGGCTCCTGCAAAGTTGTTACATCTCAGACATCCCAACTATTTTAAATTTTAAACACAGCTTTGGAAGGCATGTCTCTCCTGCAACATTCTTCCCACATTGCACTCATGTGCACAGGCTTGGTTTTCCAAACAACAGCTCTACTGAGGAGCTTGCTTTGTTATTAATAAGATGGCTGTGTTTATGTAGTTTAAGTGATGTTAAAATTAAAGTGAAGTTATGATTCAGCTGACTTCAAGTTTCTCAGCACCCTTCCTTTGCACACACAGTTTGCCCTGCACTTGTTTGCCTTGGCAGGGCCTGGGCTTTATAGTAACAATTTCATCTTCCATTTATAGGCATCTGCATGCCATGTTATTCTTATAAAGCAGAACCCCTCTCGGAGCCGAGCAAGGGGGACATGTAAAGCCATGCATGCGGAGGCAAAAAACTTCTTGAGATCTCAGCTTCTTCATGTAAAGAATAGCTTTGTCTCTGCCCTTTGGGAAAAATTAGTATGAAGGGAAAAAAGTTCCGTCTCTTACCCTAGATCTTGAGAAAGAAAGAAAAACAGTCACAAACCTGCAGTGTATTAAATTCAGTGTACAGTTTGGCAAACTTCCAGGGCATATGTAGGAATGCTCTAAACTGGTGGAGTTAGATATATCAGGTGAGATGTTTTCTGCATGGAGAGAGGAATTAATTTTTTTTCTCAGATATTTAGACTTCTTGTGACTACTGTACGGGCAACTATCTCTTCTAAGAGACTGGGCTTGGGTTCCCATCCAGGCTTGGCTTGGGTTCCCATGCAGACTTCCTAGTACCTGAGCACTGTGCAACCCATGGAGAATTGTCTTGTTCCTGTTCATCATTAGCCAGACCTTATTGCAACTCTATCCTTTGAATCAGCACTTATGCTGGAGCTTCTGGATGATTTATTTTTTAAATGCAATTAATTAAAAAAAATTAACATTAAAAGGGTGTTTGTAAGCAGTGATTTGACATTTTGAAAACCAAGACTCCAGGGGGACCTTTCAGTTTTGCCTTACGTATCCACAGTAAAGCAAGAAAATATGAAGGAGAACCTGGCTGCAACAAGGGCAAGAGGAATGGCAGACGTGGCATGACCTTATGAGACCAGCCTGACACTCATGAAAACGAGATTTGCCTTCCCTCAGTGCCATTGTGTTCCCTCTGAGGGAAGTACTTTTGCTTCAGATAAAACCTTGTTGTCTTTGCACTGCAAGCATCCATCATTTTTGGCAAGCAGCCTTGCTCACCAGCCTGTCCCCCAGCCACAGGGCCCAAAACACTGCCAGCTCCTTGGCTTAGTGTTGCTTGCTCAGGGGCTCCTGCCTCCCCAGCATGGCTTTGCTGAGAGTCCCGTGTCTTCGGGAGCCCCTAAGCCAGGCCTGCTCAGGCCCTGCCTCAGGGCCTCAGACCCCTCTGCAGGCCTGCACGGGGGTTTTGGGTGGTGTTCAGCAAGGCCAAGCACGGGCAGTTTTCACCATGAGGGTCAGTCAGGGCAGCCATCACCTGACTGATGCTGCAGGACCTCCAGTTCTGGATCCCAAGCTCATCCAACAACCCATCCGACTAGCTGAGACTGCAGATCCTCTGCAAAGTGAGTGTGAGCTTGTTATTTCTCTTTCCACTCAAGAACATGGGCCTACACTGCTTCTCTCATCTCCTGCGGTGGACATTGATGCCACAACAGCAAACTGGGAGAAATTACCAGATTTTGTAGCCATGGGAATGACAGAGAAAGTGCAATATTTTGGATGTAACTGGATGGGGTCCAGATGTGCAGGCAGAGCTCATGGTAGAGAGCTCCTTCCCTTCGCTATCCTCTCCTGGTGGCATGTCCTTTCTTGCTGTGCCTTTCTAGATGTGCCCTTTGACTCCTGTGCCTGTATGTGCATCTGCAGTGTGACTCCTTGTACGTGTCACAGCCCTGTCCCAAATCTGCTTCCCATTTGCCTGGAATCAGATTCCCTGCTGTTTCTGGGGGACTTTCTCTGGGCTGCTCAGCCATGACCAAAGCCTGAGGCACATTGGATGGCAGCTCGTGAGTCTCACGCCGCAACAACTGACCACAAACTGAAAACCTCCCAGTGGAAGGCTGCTCTTTGGGAGTGTGTAATGCTCCTTTCCCCAAATT
This sequence comes from Oxylabes madagascariensis, assembly GCA_013400675.1. NCBI lineage: Eukaryota > Metazoa > Chordata > Aves > Passeriformes > Timaliidae > Oxylabes > Oxylabes madagascariensis. The sequence goes on from VYZR01031076.1 coordinate 17,113, forward strand.
ACTGGTTACTCAGTCACTTGTGCATAAACAGGAACTTTGTCCCCTGCTCCATTCCATGTTTTGGAAGGCCAGCAGCTGGCATGCAATCCTATCATCTTTGAAACAGCATCATCCCCCAAAACATCAGAAATGTATGGATGGTGTCCTGGCTTTCCAGTAACCAGATTCACTTGCACTTACTTTCACTGATGTTACAGCACACGGAGTCAAACCATCTACATTTTCACAAAATTGGCAAGCTGGAGCTGCAGCTCTCCTTTGCTCACGCCCAGCAGTTGATCTGCCTGGCTCCTATAAGCTCTGTGGGGCAGAGGCAGTAAGAATTTTGCAGTGATGAAGTCACATAGGGCCTGTTTTAATTAAAAATATTTATTTTCCTTGTAGACTTTGCCTCCTCCTTACTGCTGAGTGGCTGGCTGGGAAACAGTTTGTGTCACTGTTTCAAGGACCCTCAGCAAAAGGTGCCCATCCCAGGGGTATTTGGGCCTTTCTGAGTATTCTTCAAGTGCTGTGTAAGCGGTTAAATGAATTTTCTCTCCTGTTTCTATGGGTCTGGAATAGAAATACTCCCAGTGTCCTATTCATTTTGTCTGAGGCAGGGACATAGGGGCAGTAGGTAGATGAGTTTGTAATTCCTAATCCAGGTGCAGCTAGTGGGAAGATAATCCTTTTACCCTCCTATGCCCTCCCTGCCTTCTTTCCTCCTCTTCAATCAGCGCTTTCCACCTCGACATTTCCCCTGCTTCCATCATCTCTCACCTCGTCTGCCCTCACCCTCTCCTTTAAATATCCTGCTTCTCTCTTCTTCCACCCCCAATGCCTTTCTGCCTTCTAGCTTTGCCTCTGGTGAGCTCTCTGGGAGTGCCAAGCCACTGTCTCCTTGTTCAGCAGCAGCCTTTGCAGCTGCTCTTGGCTCTCTTGGCTTTCATTTCTTTTGGCGTCCCCCTGAACACTCGGAGGTGGCAAACCTCAGAAAGACCCTCCAGCAGAGAGGTTTCTGACCCACTGTGCTCTCAAAGGGAGAAGTTCAGTTTCTCTTAGGGAAGTTTGGGGATGCTTTGTCAGCAGAGGGGATGGGGAGACCCACGGCACTGCCCTGGGATATTATTAATTCCCCATCTGAACTGAGCTGTAAATAAAGTGTGTGAACACAGTGCTTTTCATGAAATACCTTGCAGGGGATCATAGGACTTGCAGGGGAAAGAGAAATGGACTAAAAAGGAGAGACAAACTCAGGAAGAGCTGAATATTCAGGAGAGGGATAAATAAACTCAAGCAAAGAGGGGCAGAGTCCTGATGAGACCTGTCATGAAAAGGTTTGGGAGTCAAAATGAACAGCAAAGAAGCTCTGCAGCTCTGGTTACAATAGATCTGTGGTGAGTGGTGGTGAAGAGTTTGAGGGGGCAGAAGAACAGATGGACTGGACCTCTTCATCTCCAAATTGTGACAGGCTGCTCTATTTAGAAGGTGTTAATAGCAAGCAAACAAAAGGATGGGGTTTTTTGTTGTTTGATTTTTTTTTGTTTTTTGGTTTGTTTTGAATTTTTTGTGTGTTTGTGTATGTGTTGTTTTTGTTAGGAGCTCACTTTGGCAAAAATATTTTACCTGCCCTACAGATTAGAAAAAAGGACTGCTCTTGTCCTTTGACAGTTGGACCCAAGGCATCAGAGATGGATTTTGATTTTAAAAGCCAGACAGTGAGTCTGTGGGAGACCAGGTAACTGAACAATATGGAGCTCAGAAATCCTCAACAGCTTCACAGGCCTCTGTGATTGGGAGAGACCTCTTTCCAGCTGGTGTTTTGTTGTGAAAAAGTGCTAAGAAGTCAGCTTGGTTTCAGGTCACTGCCAGGAAAAGAGAAACACAAAGTGGAGGCAGTTCAGAGTAAGAATGACCAAAATGATGAGAAGTGGCTGAGCTAGCTTGGTTTCTGAACTGCAATTGAGAAAATGAAGCCTGCCTGGCTTGGCCAAGTGACAGTGAAGAGCTCAGAGTGACAATCAAGTTGCCACAGCTTCATGAATAGCTGGTAAATTGGTTGAGGCAGTGGCAAAGTCTTGATAAACCTCCAGATTGCTGAAGGGCATAAATACCAAGGCTACAGAGAAAATGGTTTTGGCCCTGGATCAGGTCCTGGCTCAGGCTATGGTTCTCTTTTGACGTTACCACTGCAGATGGCCATCCTGAAAATGAGTCCACTGCATGTCTGTAGCTGTAGCACAGGCTGAGCTTTACCTCACTACCATTGGAGCCACAGGAAATGTGAGAGCCCTTGTTTGGTGTCATTTCCTCTTCTTTGGATTCTGAGCTGTAATCAATATGTTCTGGCATTGCCTGTGAACTAGAAGCTTGAATGCAAATGCTTGAAGGGAACAGCAAAAGGCTCTTTTTTCAGAATGCTGTAGCAGCACTGGGATTGAATGTTGAGCAGTGAATGGATGGTCGTGGTACCCCACAGGACTGTGGAACAGGCTTACTCAGTTGAATAGGGTTATTTCCTGATGCACCCTAGTGGATCAGCTAAAGGGGATAGGCTAAACCTTTCTGAATAAAAGCACCCAGTCCTATGCAAGCTCCCCGTGAGTGATGCTGGCATAACCTCGTAAGTGAGCCTTGGAGTTAAAATTGTCTTGATAAACTTGGAACAGTTTGCTCTACATTAAACTTTTGTTTCCGGATGTGTGGAGTCTCAGGCAGATGTCACACTGTTCATTATGCTTAAAACAAATTTTCAAGATCTCCTTCCAAATCACAAGGGCAAGAAATGTCAAAAGCAATCAACCCAAACTTCCAACATAATCACCTGACTCCAGGAGATGGGGCTCTAGACCTCAGCTGATAACAAAAGGATTTGTCAATAGCAAATGGTTCGTTTTACAGCTGACCTAAACAATAGGAAAGATAATTGTTTCTGTTCTACAGAGACTATTTTATTACTCCAACCTGAAATGAAACAAGCCATTTTGATTTGGGTTTGTTTTGGTTTTGGTGGTGGGTTGTTTTTCTGTTGTTGGTGGTGGTGGTG
>VYZR01031076.1:33869-46043 GCA_013400675.1 Oxylabes madagascariensis
TGATTTACCTTCTCCATAAATTGAAGTCACTTCTGGGGGATGCAGGATGCCAGAAGGGGATGGTGGAACTGATTACTTAAAATTAAGTAAAAATCTAAATTTCCTCCTCTATTTAGGCCTTCCCCACACGGAATAGGGGATACATGAGCAGATCTCATCCTCTCTGCTTCACAGGAACTGCCAATAGAAATTCCTTAGCTCTGTGAGGAATACAGTCTGGAGCCTTGTGAATCATGAGGTCACTGAACAATCACACCAGGCATTTCCAAATCCTCCTGGTCACAAGGAGTGAACTTAATAAAACACTTGTTTACCTAACAGCAACAGAGGAGTCATGAGCAAGTGAATTCCCCATCACTTCCTCTTGTCACCTGTGATCTATCAACCTCAGGAGGTTCAGAAGTTCATTCATAAACTGCAGAAGAGCAAGACTGTGGGCCCAGGCACATGTGGTGGCTCATCAGCTCTGAGCCCTTTCTCTTCATCCTTGGCCAGTGGGGCTTCGTATTCAGACAAAGGTCTCCAAGGAGTGACAAGGCAAGGATGTGGCCCAGGTTAGTACCACACTGAGCTGCTTGCCTTGGCACAGATCTGAAAGCTGTTGCTCTGGGTTACCCGTGGGTCTTCTCTGATGGGGCAGGAGAGGGGTGTGCTGGGTGTGAGAGAGAAGGCATTGTGCCCACTGAAACTCATTCAAGCTACATTTTGTTCAGAAGTCACACTATGGCCCGTGCTCTTCCAGACAATTGCAACAGGAAAGCCCTGCCCATCATCTCTCACTGTATTTCTCCTTCCTTCCCTCTCCCCAGATTGGGCACCACTGCCTGAGAGCAGTGGGAACATGCTCATGCGGATATCCTGTCAGGACAGCTCATGCTGTGCCCCACCAAGGTCACAGGGAAGGCATCAGCCACTCCACAAACCTTTTGCACCACTGGTGGAGTCCCTGAGGGTCAGGCAGGGGCAGGGCACAGATGGGGCTCCTATCCCATTCCTGTGCAAACACGCAGCAGGTGACACTTAGTTTTCAGTTTTGGTCTTTTGGCTGCCCCATCCCTGTGTGTTTAAGTATGTGTTGTGTGTGTAGGGAGGGAGTAATGCTGATGTTTTTCGGAACCACTCATTTTCTTGCCTCATTTTTTTTCACTTTTCATAGCATTATTTCTCCATTAATATTCCTGAAAGCCAAGCTCTACTCCAATGGGTTCTCATGATTAAAGACTAAATGCTGCAGAGGAGATGACAGTCCTCACATATGCCAATGAATCAGTGAATTCTTTTGTGAAGCCTAAGTCCATCCAGATGTTGACCTCAGCTCTGATGCTATGTTCTTTCCTTATTTTCCTCTAGCATTGCTGGGTCTATTTAAGATGGGTATGACGTGACCATCAATGAGGAAAGACAGGCTCTCTAAGAGGGTAAAATGCTTTCCTTCTTTCTGCAATAAGATTGTGAAGCTTTTTCCACTGCCATAATTCTTGGCTGTTGCCTTTAAAATGCTTGTGTTACACATATTATTGCTTATTTGGTGCTATTTGCATTACGCAGGCCTAAATGCCTAAAGGCAATCTAAGTATCTTTCTATGGGTTTAATTTGGATTTTCAGTTTTTTTCTACAAATAGCTACATGGGACTACACTGGTAAGCAGAGAGTACAGAAAAGCAAAGACCTATCTGCAGGTGGCTGCTAGAAATGTTTTGCTTTCACAGTCTAAACCCAGTATTTTCATTAAATACAAAGAGAGAAAATAGTATGCTGCCTACTGAGATTTCCCCAGCAATTTTGCTGTTTCTTTTCTTTGTAATCCATTTCTTAGAAACTGGACTCTGAGTTGCACTTTTGAGCAGTTGCTGGTCCGGGTATTTCCTTGCTGAGGATCAGGGCAGCTCCAACATCTTCCCCTGCAGGCTGCATTGCAGCAGGCCAGGAAGTGCACTGCTCCTGCAGGTCAGTTGTGACAGGACCAGAGGCAGGCACAGAGCACTGCCTGCTGCACAGGTTTTAGTGGGGCTCCAACAGAGGAAACGAGGATAGTGCCAAATGAATCATGTTCTAGGCTTTTCCTTTGCCTTCCCCACCCCTCTGGGTGACACAAGCCACTTTTTTCATGATGCACATCAGCAGAACAGGGTATTTTTTCTAGGACTTTACTTTAAAAGGATTTCTGAAATCTGATCCTCAGAAACAATTACTCTGCCAAGTCCCCTCCCACATTTGGTACATTTTCTGAAGTGGTACTTTGCTTTCCTGTTGTGGGATTCAACGTGGAGATGCAGGGACTATAAGTGGGGATTTCCTAATCTCAGCCTGTCCAGTTACATCAGCAAAATGGAGCTTTCAGGAAGTTCCTCCCCAGCTGTCATAACATACCCACACTGTACTGACCTGTCACTGTGTTGTTTCCTGTTGAGATACAACTGGTCAGCTGATGAGGGGGGCTTTAGAATGGGGGCAGAGTGAGCAGAGCAGTGCAACTCTGGCACTGTTTGGCCTGGATACCCTTATTCTTATTCCTTTGGTACTGGGATTTGCCTGGTTTTGGTTAGGGCACCAGGCCCTCAGTTACAGATACTTCCCACCTGGTTGCCCATGCACACATGAATCCTAGGCCTGCTGCTCAGCTCCTGACCCCTTTTCCAGGTCCCAGTGACTTTCACTCCCTGTTCCAAGCCTTAGCATTTCTGTGCTTGCACCAGGCATTGCTTCCCTGAGCTGCAGCATCAGAGGCACAGCCTCTTCCACATGTGCAGATTTCTAGTCTTGGAGGTGGCTTTGGCCCCTTCCCCAAATTGCCCCAAGTACTGCCCTTTAAGTAGAGGTAAGGTAGGAAAAGTGCCAAGGGCAGGGACAGCTGCTAAATGGCAATTCTGACCAGATGCAAAACCAGGATTCAAGTCTCTAGAGCCTCTGTGCCAAGCTCCTTCCACCTGATTGTGCTGAATGTGCCTGAAGGCAGCTGTCAATAGGCTGGAGTTGATGTCTATGGTACGGTTAACACAAACTGGCATCTCCTTGTTTAGTTTCCTCTATAAAACTGTTATTTCTACTCTCTATTTTTTTCTCCCTCTTGCTCTTTCTTTTTGTTTGTTTGTTTCATGATCTCTGCCAAAAATACATTGATTTACTTGTAACAAATCATGCCAAGATCAGAACAGCCATATCTGAATTTATGGTCCAATTTTCAAACAGAGTAATTTCCTGCTATTTTCCTGCCTCCTGAGTCAGAACAGTATATTTCTATATACTGCCAGACACGGACAATTCTTATATAGAGATGAAGCCATTCCAAACGAGAGCCAGAATGCTTTTCAAAGGCCAAGTCTTTCAGGTCTTATTCTGGATTTTAATTGTAATGATCCAGACTCGTGTTTTCTCATGGCCTGTACATTACAGCTCTGATGGTGTTCTTGATTGCATTTCGGAGATGCAGAAGGAGTGATGGATGTTACTTTGCAGTGCTTTTCAGAGGTGGTGTTGGGATGAGTTGGAGTTACTTGTTTATGAGATTAGTTTATACAGCGCTGCTGCAGAGCTGGTAACAATTTTCATTATGTGCTGGCTGGCTGTAGAGCATCCTCAAAAGGGATCTGCTCAATCTCATGGCAGAAAGCAGCACAGGTATGAAAGGAACTCCAAATACTTTAAAAGGCGGCACACAAACAGACTTTGTCCTCCTTCTTAACAAGCCACCTTGACAGCAGTGGTTTGATAATCAGCAGCTTCTGTGCATTAAGCCAGTCCCATCTGGCTTAGTGACTCAGGGATGTAAGGCAGGAGGGAGGGCTTCTTCCAGTCAACACTTTGGCCGCTTATTTTCAGTCTCAGAGGCCCATATCACATCTGGAGTTTTCCCAGTCATGGGTTTTGGTTTTGGATTCACAGTGTGAGAGCATAGGGAGGGTTATTTTACCATGCAGAATTTCCCGTTGTGGGCTGTGACATTCAAAATAAAAATAAAACAAACAAACAAACAAAATTGTCATCCTTCCTGCAAAGCGTCATCTGCTCTTAGGCATACAAGAAAAAGAACCACAAAAACAAGCACCAACAAAAACCCATCATCATTAACTTCACAAAATTCCACAGGAACAGGCAATACAGCAGCCTGATGTTCTAGGTGAGTATGAAGTAAATGTAGTCTTGCAGACATATATATTATGATGCTGAATTGCGCATTCAATGGAAGCCCTGAAATCCTCCCTAACAGTAAGCCCCAATTTCCTCATTGGAAGAAAACACATTAAGGGACACTCTCAATTTAATGTGTTCAGTGCTGACCCAGATCAAACTGTGGTATTCTGTGTAATCCCTGATGAAAGGCAAAGCAAAGAGCTACCTGGAAGACCTCCAAGGCACTAGATATGAGACATTCTCTCAAACAAAGTTCAGCTAAGGGAAGGCCCCAGATCCATGCCAGATGATAAGATAGGAAAGAAGGAATTAACTTGCTCAAGAGGTCCTTCAAAAGGAAGAGATGGTATAGGATGGGGAAGAAACTCAGCCTGTCTATACTCTTTCCTCAATTAGAGCAAGAGGTGAATCTCCTACAATCTTTTATTTTACTTAGTGTGTTTTATGAAGTCTTCCAGATGTTTCTGTATCTCTTTCCTTGCTGTTTCCTTTCCAGGAGTGGTGATCTGCAGCTCTCAGGGAAGACTTGGCATCCTGTTGGTCATCAGTCCCTGACAATAGGTTGGCTGTCGACCTTGGGATTTTCCCACTGACCTCATTTTTCAAGGTTGCATTTTCCACCTCTGATGGTTTCAGACTGGATCTTAAAATAACTTTACCTTGCAGTGATTCACCCACATCTAAGGGTTGGGTTTCTTGGCCTCTTCTATGCCTGGGTGTGTTTTGGTTGCTCCTCACTTATCACTACTCAATTTGCCCCCAGGAGGGCCTTTTGACCATGCTCTAATCATTTTTTTTTGTGCTCTAGTCATATTGAAATGTATTTCACACCCAGTATCTGTCAACAAGGGGAGAGACCTGAGGATATCATGACAAGCTTTGACATGGAAAGGTTTAGTACTAGGCGCTTACGAATTTTCCAAAAACAGGTACAACTCTGCATTGCCATGGTGACATAGCCCTTCTTAATTCTCCTAAGCAACAGAAATTAGGGGACTTATTGGCCAGAGAAGGCAAGTATGGACCCAGGGGCCTGGGAGATGACACATACTTCTTCATGAGTTTTGAAGCTTACTTAGTCCAGGGAGAGAAAGCATCATCCAAAAATTGCTAGCTACTGACATCCAAGAGCAGGATTTAGATTCACAAAAAAAAAAAAAAAAAAAAAAAAAAAAGTTTTAATAACAAAACCAATCCTCTGTGGTTGTTTGAGGGTTTTGTCTGTGTGGTTAGTTCCCTCATATAGTGGTTTCTAAGCAAGAAAGGAGGACCTGCCTCTCTTTTACCAACCATGTATGTACAGAACAAGGTTAAACTTCAATAATCAGTGAATTTTAAACCAGACATCCTCCCCCCACCTTAAAAAAAAATCCACCTCCCTTGCAGGCAGACTAGAGGATGAGCCTATTTTTTTTTCTTTCTTACACCCTGATATTGGCTGGCTTCAAACACCTTGTCCAGTATTGCAAAGTTACAGGATGTAATGTTACCACATATCCTGAATTTAGGTTTTGGTGAGAAACAAAGGCTCTGTGTCATTCTATTGGGGAATTCACCACTATTCCTGCCAGCTCATCATCTTCTTAATGTTCCAAGTAGTAAGTGATTAATTGCCATGAAACAGACAAGAAAAAAATCAGAAGATACAAAAGAAAAAGGAACATTTTGGAAATGAGCTTATACAAGATATGTTTGCTCACACTTTGATACTTAAATCCTTTTTGTTCACGTCATCAGGCTTTTGACAAAAGTTCTGATGTTTGTGTGCGTGCCTAGTTTATAATGAAAAGAAAACAGAGATGATCTGGTAACAGTGAGGAGTTCAGGGGCTGAGGATTTAAGGAAAACAGCAGCTATCACAGGAATTGACAACCTGCATTTCCTTTAAAACAGAAATGCCTAAACTGTGGGTCATGGCTGGTGTCTAAGGCCAATTCACCAGGTTCATGTTTTCAGCTGAGATTTACTTCAGGAGGTATGAAAAATCATAGGAACTGATAGCAGCTAGTAGTCCCAAATCACTCATTGATATCGAGCTGGGAGATGCATATGGGACTAGAGGGATCATTACCATGATTTTGGTTGGCATCATTCCTCCTTTCCTCCAATGACACAGCCTGAGTACATCGTCAGACTAAAGCTGGGAAAAGCTACAGAGAACATGCATGGGCAGGAGGGTTTGTTTGGCCCTGCATAATTCTATGTTAGCTCCTTCTTAAAAATATTCCTCAGAAGCAAATTTATCTGCCAAGTTTTAGCATGGCATGAAATATGTCCAGCCATATAACCCTCCACCTCATTCCAAAAATGGAGAGGGACTAAGAAAAGACCAATTCAGGTTTAGCTATTGCAACACAGAGGTCCTGAATGTCAGTCAGCCAGGGGCAGACTGTGATTTTACCATAAAGTTTCAGCTGCAGAGATCCCTCCTGTGCTGAGAACTGGGAAGGATGTATGTGGGAAGGGAAAAGAAAGGAGAACAGCTAATGTGGAGGGCAAAGGGGGTGACAGCATGGGAAAAGAAGGATGCTGGAGGAGGATGGAGAGAAGTGAAGCCTTTCAACCCCTCACCAGCAGTGGCACCTGTCCCAATCTTGGACTCGCTTGTGTTTCAGTGGCTTGTCTTACTGCCATGGCTTTGGAAAAAAGAGCCTGTTTACAGGAAACAAGCTGGCTATGCTTCCCACAGCCTTGCTGGGCTGGGGTGGAGGCAGAAGTTGACTCTTTTTGCTGCTGAGAAAGCTCCAGCTTCTAGGGGTGTGTGAATGCTGCAACTCACTTCTTCCCAACCCTACCTCCTTCTCTCGGCGCTGTCACTTCCCCAACCCAGCCTCAGCCACATGGGTTTTTGCAGGGTTTGTGGTTCCCAAAAGGGCTGAAGGATCCCTGGAAGCTGCTGGACCAATGTTGTGGTTCAATCCAGGGGACAGACCCCTGCCTGGTTTTACCATCCCTTACATCCTTAGGCTTCACTGAAGATGTTTAATGAACAGATTTCCTGTAATAGATGGCAGCAATGACAAGAAAAATAAGATGTTGCACCACATCTTGGCAGGAGTGGCTCAGAAGGACAATTCAGGCAGCTGTCTGTCCTGTCCTGGTTCTCTCCCTCTGTTCCCATGCACACTTGCTTACGGGTCAAGCTGAGGGCTGAAGAAAAAGCTTCTTTAGTAGCAGGCACAGAGGTTATCGTTCCAGTCTTGAAAACCAAGGCTGCAAACAGGGAAAAGGCTCGCCTTTTTTGACATATTTTGGTAGAAATGAGTATTTAAAATACATCATATTTGTTCTATTGGCCTCTTCCCTTACCTCCCTCGCAGCTTGTAAAACTCCCGCTGTCTCCCTTCCTTTTCAGGCAAATGCTTGGCTTGTTTCCCCCAGCGCACTGCATTCCCGTCACCCTGTCCCTGCGGCTACTAACCCACCTCCTAAAGCTTAAAGAGGAGCTTGTAGACCAGCTCCTGTCCCAGCCCTTGCTCCGGCTGTTGCTTGACTTGTATACAGCAGCGTGTGTTGGATGGAGCTCCTGCTCCTGATGAACAGGGGGTGCCAAACCGCATGAATCTGGGGTTTGGCAAAGTCCAGCTGCTTTCAGCCGGAGAGGCAGGGAATGCCGGGGGCAGCAGCCCCAGCACAGTGGGTTTGTCACCAGCAAGGAGGGGCTGGTCCTGGAAAAAGGGAGATGTCCCAGTTAGTCATCGCCCACCCGCTGGTAGCTGGGAGGCACTCTCGTAGCATCTGCCGCTCAGCAAGGCACAGACAGGGATAGCAGTGCTGAGGGCTGATCCCTGAAGAGCGAAGGGCCACTGCTCCGATCCAGCTACACATTCTCCACTCCCCACAAGCCGTGGGGCTGCTGCCAAGAGTCAGCAGTCAATAAGCCTAATGCTGTCATGATGTTTATTCAGTGCGTGTTTAAAGACATCGGGGATGGTGGTAGCATGCACATTGCAGTATGTGGCTGTGCAAAAGGTGTGGGACACTGACAGGAGGAAAAGGGTGTTTGGGATGACAATCCATACCTGCTTTTTGCATGGCTTGCCATAGCTCCACACTCCAGGTATTTCCAAGAGTTTCAGTTTTAATAACAAACAAAAGACATTGAAAGCACATTGGATTTACTTAAGAATACACAAAATGTATGTATACACAAGAAGAGCTTTCCCATTTCCAAAAGTGAAAGATGCCAAAAGGGGACCAAAAATGTTCTCAGGTATTACACAAGTATATTCAACAGGCAAGAGGTACATGAATAGGATGTTGTTTTTCTGTGTTTCTCACTTGTATCTCCCAAATACACTTTGGAAACATCTTTCTGAGGAAATTTAGTATTGAGAAAGCTTTGGGTAAGAGTTCATAGAGACAAAGCAAATGGATTTTTTAGGTATTTACCTTGAGTAAGGACTGATGGAAACTGACTTAGGAAACCAGCTGCATGTCTGGGATTTCTGGGCCACTTCTACTTCAGCTGTCCATAGATAAGGTCTCTAGAACAGAGATGTCTCTGTGGTAACTGCAACAATGCTAATAACAGACAAAAATTAGCTGATTGGCAATTCAAGTGACAGCCCAGAGAATAGCTATACAAGTTTTGATCTCATGTCACGTGTTTATCCCTGATGGGAAAAAAGTGGAAAACAAAAGTCATGAGACAAAAGGAGTGTGGACCTCATCACTAGAGCCCGGCACTTGCAGCTTGCCTGGGGATTACACTTGTGCATTGAACTGTACAGGTTGCAGATGCCTGCCAATGTCTGTCTCTGCTTCCCCTTCACCTCCATTTCACAAAAGAAGGTCTACAGTACTCTCTTTTATTTGAAGACCTTTAAAAATCACACAGAATATTCCATGGCTGCAGATCTAAGCCATCCTTCCCTTGGGAAACTGCTAGGTAGGTTGTATGTAACCCTGGCAAGACACATTGTTCTACAGTCTCCTAACTTTGACCCTTTCATATATCCTTTTATTGCCCGCAAGAAAAACAGACTCATAAAATGCAACTCATTAAATGCCCACGCATTGTGAGACACTACTACTAAGCCTCTGCTGTTAGGGCTTTCAAATTTCACATGGTATTAAAAAGTTTACAGGACACTTGGTCCTCTTTAATATTGCAAAACAACCTTTTGGGTCATTTGTGCTATAAACCAGCAGTGAAAGTGAACCAAAGAAACCCAGATTTTATTGTAATCCGTGTTACTAGGAGTTGTACTTTAACACTTCAAGACTTGGCCCGGAGGTAAAGTAGCAGTAGCTTTTACAGACTTTTTTCCAGCAGAGAGAGAGGTTGGCAAGGTATAGAATGAAATAATCCAAAGAATGCCACCCCAAATGCACTGAATCCCATGGAGAATTTGATGCAGATTGCTAAGAAATCTCATGTCATTTTATCTGCCAAAGTGCAAATCAGGCAAAGTGAGGGAAAGGTCCTTCTAATTTAGTCCTAAGGATCCCATTTTGAGGCAGTTTATCAGTATCAAAAGAGACAGCATTTTCCTTTTCTGTTCCAAAAAAGTGGAGGCAGGCACTACAAATCTCCTTTCCACACAACAAAATGCATCTTGGGTATCACAGATTTATCTGAATCTCATATACTCCAGGGCTTTTCTGCAAAGACTCTTCAAAAGCTTTATTTGTATGATCAAGGACATGTAATGTTATCATAGTTGAGAAAAGAACTTCCTAACAGATAAAATCTAGCAATGTAATACGAAAACCTGTGGGTTTTTTCACTTCATCAGCCAATTTCAATGCCTTTCCAACTCAATTTTGTGTGGGCAAGAAAATGGTGAAAACAGTTCTAAGATATTTGTGAGAGACTTTGCTCATGTAAGTGCAAGATTTGAAAAATCTCTTGAAAGCTGCCATTAGAAACCTTCAGGGAAGAAGATAATTCCTACTCACTAGCTCTTCCATATGGAGTTTTGTGATCATAGGAAGGGTTAGTCAAGAAAGGTAACCAGAAAAATTGATTTGACATGGGGCAAAAAGGGGTATTGCCAGAAGTGTTTTTGAATCACCACTAGGTGCTGGAGATCTGAAATCCGTGCAACGTGACCACGTGTGGATCCTTTCTTCATTCAGTGGCATTGCTTGAAAAGCAGGGCTTTACTTGCTGGCTTGTGTCAAGACAGGTGTTAAGCAGCTTGATGCTTTAAATGCTGTGATACCTCAGGTCACCAAAGGGTGCTGAGAAATACGTGCCCAAGGCTTTGGGGGTATGTCAGCTCACCAGCCATCAGCTCCTGCCCACGGCAGAGGATGTACAGCAGAAGGTACACATAACATCCACGTTCCTGGGTGTGGTCCTGGATTGATTTGGGACCAGTACATTCGAGCAGGTGGGAGACAGGCTGTGGTGTAAATGGTGGTGTACGTGCCTCCAATTGTCCAAGCTTGTGACATGAGAACAGTCATGAAAATACTACTGTTTATAAACTTGAGGAACTTGGTGAGCCAAGTCAATGATCTGTGTGAATGCACCAACCATTCATATTCTGTCCAGTACATACCTAATGAAACTGTATAACTCTGAAACAAACAAAGCCTTAAATCATCCTGCTTCATAATAAATAATAAAAAAAATCTTGGTAGAGTGTTAAAAATATTTGTTGCATTATGTTGCTGAACAAAAGAGAAAATGGGATCTTCTACTGCCCTCATGTCCATAGGGTTCAGGGCTGCTAAATTAACTAAGTTTCTGTGTTTCATTAGTATTAGTTAAGCATGTGTAATATGATCCAAAAGACACAATGCAGTTCCCAACCTCAGATTCCATTTAAAAAATTGGGCAGCAAATGACAAGCTCAGAGAAGATCAGAAGATGTAAAGTCTGCTTTAGGAGTGGAAGGATTTATGCTGTAGCCTGGCATTTTATTGTCTATGTTTGGCTCAGCTGGGAGTTTGTCATTGGTTTGTATCAATGCTGCAGAGCCTGTGCTAGTCCCAGAAGGATTTTGATAGGGAAATATATGAGAACTTGACAGTCTGAGACAAGGAGNTTCAGAAAAGGTACTAAAGATCAATGTTTTGGTTATCCTTTCGAAGTACTCGCATGTTGGGATCCTCTCTTTGTGCTTCAGGTATGATGAATAACTTCAGGGGTGATTAATACGCCTATGCTGCATCACAGTCTGAGACCCACGTGCCAAGTGTCCCTGCCCCACAGGAGGTGATGGCTCCCACTCACACATTTAGTGTCTTTCTCTTTGTACTGTAAAAAAAGTACTAAAGCACCCTGAACAAATGCATTAAAAATCAGTCGTGATTCAATGGAATAATTCAGCAACAGCATAGAGGAAAGACAATTTCAGGTGACACCCATTCAGGACAGATTCTCAAACTTGAAAGTACAGGCTTACTCAGGGATGAGCCCAAAAATGTACATGGGGGCTACAAGATGGAAGCAGCTATTCTGAAAGAAAGTGTGAGAACCTTTCCCTGAGGAACCCTTACCCCAGATCCACATGAGCACAAAGGAGAAAATTTAGGCCTGGAGGTGTTGCCAGAAGAGTAACATACCTTATGTAAAGCACATTACAAAAGCAAATGCTGAGTGAGCAAGAATCTCTCTCTAGTAGCAGTGGGAACCCCCTCCTGCTTTATTTTGTGAAGTATCTTTCATATCTTCTGCCAAAGACTTTAGGCGACATCAAGTTTTGCAAGGAGGCAAGTAATAATAGAGCCAAAACTTGGTTCAGACTGCCAATAAGGAGTCACTGTAGCCTGGAACAGTGAAAGGTCATCCACAAAGACATGAACACACATTTTTTTGCCCCAGATTCTGGACCAAGTGTTCTGAGGAAGAAGCAAACTGTTGGGCTGGGTCCAAAGCATGGGGAGAACTTGTAATTAATCTTTTTGTAATTCTTTTCCCACCCTAAATCTTCCACATTTCCTGCCTCACTTAACTCTTTCCAAAGTATCCTCCTGCAATGTCACAGTTGCTGAGGCTTGCTGCAGACAGATACAGGCCAGATGGCCCCCTGAATGCCACCCTTAGGCACCTCTTATGGGTGACTGGTTTTTGGTGTCACAACTGC
>VYZR01031078.1:2064-18173 GCA_013400675.1 Oxylabes madagascariensis
AAGTCATATAGTCAAAACTTGCAATCAGACCTGTTGCCAACAGATAATACTGTTTCCTTCCCAAACATTACTTCGTCATCCAAATGAGCAGCTGTCATTTGTTCTTCTCATCAGTCTATTACAGCACATTTCCCTCTGTTGTAAGATACAGCAGACTTACTTTACAGCATAAAAATGATAAATGAAAACACCCCTCCAGGTCACTCAATCACTCTCTGTTCTGGCACTATGGTTGAACAGCAAATGATAATTCCGCAGTATGTAATAAGGCCAGTGCATATCACTGCATTTTAAAACCTCACTGTTGAGGTCATTCAGGAGGCAAACTTGAAGGCAGATGGCCAAGCAGAGTAAGAGCTAGTCTTAGAAATCTCACAACATCAGCCAAAGCAATAGTCTCCGGGAGATCGTATTATAACACAAGACTGATCAGAGCTCACTTTAGAGAACCATAAAGTCTACTTAAACAGACACAGTCTTTGTGCTACTATTAAACTCTGAATACATCTGCAGGAAAATGCTCTCTGGCCACACCAAGAGAAAAGCACTTTGCAAACTTACACAGGGGAAAAAAACAAACAAAATTCAAAAACAACAACATTAAGGGAACAAAAAAAAGTGATGTCAGTTTTAAAAGAAACGCTACAGAGAGACAAAAAAACATTGCCTCTAAGCAACATAAAGATCTTCCTTTTCTGTCCTGACTGCAGACAGTAGTCTGATAGGTCATCGGAAAGAGATTTGTCCTTTCTTTATATCTGGCAATGAATGAGCNACAAAATTCAAAAACAACAACATTAAGGGAACAAAAAAAGTGATGTCAGTTTTAAAAGAAACGCTACAGAGAGACAAAAAAACATTGCCTCTAAGCAACATAAAGATCTTCCTTTTCTGTCCTGACTGCAGACAGTAGTCTGATAGGTCATCGGAAAGAGATTTGTCCTTTCTTTATATCTGGCAATGAATGAGCCGGCAGAATAGAGCACAATGGTAACAAGGGAACAGCCAGAAGATAAACTATCTGAGAGGTTGTATTCACTGAATTTCCTTATAGGCATTAAGCTGATAACCACGTGAAGATGCAAGTACTCAGATGTGTTGATGGCTGGACAACTTCAGGGTAAGATTCAAATGTGTCTTTCCATGGACAAAGCAAAGTCAAAAACTTAGGACTTAATGGCAGAACTCAAATAGAGAGAGAGAATATGGAAAATAATATAAATACAGGGAGTCTTCTTCAGAACTAAAAATTTGCCTTCAAAAAATTAAGCATGAAGGAGTCTGATTTTGCCATTTTCAGCAAACTGATTCTATAGGCAAGAGCATCTCAAACCTCTTGATCCTTGTACTCTGAGGAGTGCTATGACAGTGTCAGAGGGCCCAGGAAAAAGAGTCTGAATTCTGTCTTAACACTTTCATTACTAAGCCTGGGTAGCCTAGACAAAGAGGGCAGTTAGAGGTTCTCAAAGTACAAGAATGAAGTCTTGAGCAGACCAGCTTCCCACAACCCCCAGAAATCCTTTTTGTGGGCTGAGAGGCATAGATAAGGAAGAGTTACCCAGCTGATGCCAAGAGCCTGTCAGCCCAATTCATTCTTTATCTCAAGGAAAATAAGCTTCAAACTTCCTCTTATCTAGAAGACAACTTCTAAGGCTTCTGAGCCTAACAATTGACAAAAATGTGGCACCTATTAGGCAGGAGGATGGTTGCACAAAGAACCCTCATGAAATTACTCTGCTGCTTACCTCAACAGACTCACTACTGCAGCAAACTGAGGTTTTGCAGAGTGGCAGCAAGGTCTTCTAGCAATGCTGTATGTTACATAGTACAGGCAAGCTGGAGGTCTTGACCTCTTTCCAGAATTTTCCACTCTCAGCACAGCCCTCTCAGCCCTTCATTTTTTCCATTTTAAGGAGGTCCCATGTTGAAAGGATCCGGGCAAATACACACATTTATTGTAAAATATAATAAATCTTATCAGCTTGTTCATCTCATCCTGTGACAACAGTCAATTATGTTCATTTGATTCAGGCTGGTTTGAAACTGAGCAGAAAGCATCTCCTGGAATGCTTGTCTTGACTGACAAACCCCAGAAGCTGATCCAGCCAGGGCTCTTATTTCCAACAAGAAGATGCCCTGAGAAATTTCAAACAATGAGGAAACTCTAAATAGGCCTCAATTCAGGACTGTGCTCTAAGCCTGTATGAGTACAATAAAGTGCTGATCAGGGAGGCTGCCAGTCCAGGAGCATGGGGAGTGGAGTGGAAGGAATGCTGTGTTTGGGATATTCCTACTGCCCAATCCACCACTCTGTGAAGCATGTCCTGGCTGGACTGCTGAAAAGGCAAAAGGTACCAGCATAAAAACCCTCTAAAGCACAATATATCTCTCTGAAAATGGACCTTAGTGGCACACCAGAAGTCCTGGAAGCACAGGGCCAGGCTGTAATTTCACCTGTCATTGGTGAAAGAAAGTTTCAGAGTTTTATTTAATGCAATGGGATGGCTGCTTTTCATAAATTCTGCGGTCAAAACTTCCTTCTCTCCCCAAAGTGCTGCTCACCTTATTCAGAAAGGCAGATAAGAAACAGCTGTACCATAGGTGATGGCTTCTTTTGGGTTGGTTTGGGGTTTTTTTTTTGTCTTGGGGGTTGAGTTTAGGTTTCAAACAATCTTCAGGAGCAGAGTTCAGCAGAGCACCGCAGCAGACAGGCGGGTCCCGGGAGAGCAGCAGCGAGCAGCTTCCACCAGGGGGAAGTGTCCCGCAGCAGAAAAGCTGGAGAACACCCCAGTAGCAGGGACGGGCAGGGAGAACCCTGCTGTGGCTGAGCCACCACCAACATACTGGGACAGACCCCAAAACAATTTTTAGCACGAAGCTGTCTCTCTCCCCATCTCAAAGAGCCTTGCCATCCTTTGTTTTAGGTTACCATTCCTCCTCTGCAGGACTCGCAGTGGATATGAAGCAATATAGTCATGACATCTGGATTTTCTTACTGCAATAGTAATGTTTCCTCTTTAATATGAACATTCCAGAAAGGAAAATTACTCTAATTTATGCCATAAATTTCCAGCTCATTCAAGAATAACATTGTCCCAAATTACCTTCTCATTATAAGCTTCTAAAAACATAGGCATGCAAAAAAAAGTTGTGTTTTTTTCCCTAAGTAATATCTACAGCTGACGTAAAGGAAATGTTTTTTTAAAAGATTGAAAATACCAAAAAGACCCAAGAACCATACTGTTAAAAAAAACCAAAAAAAACAACAATATCCTTCAGATGCTTCTTCCCTGATTTAAAAAAAAAATCAAACAAAACAACACCAAGAGAATAAAATCAACGATTCAAAAAAAGTCTATTTCCCAGATTAAAGGGAGATTTTAATCTCCTCTTCAGTTTTAATTCTTGTTGCCCTTTTCTTTGCCATACACACACAAAAAATCTATCATTTGAAATTGACATCATACATGTGACTGTTCAAAGAATACTGCAGTGTGTGTTATAGAGATCACTGGAACTGCTGTTCCATCAGTTCCCAGGAAAGGGGGCCAGGTGAAAACAACACAAAACTGTCTCTTCTCCCCAGGGCAACAAAGCACTGTGAGTAGGAGTGGGAAGGACACACTACTAAAGCAAGCACAAAAGGAGATCCTGTGTTAAATAGTCCTGACACATTAACTCCCCTTGTACTCACCTGCACTGTTACTTGCACCCCCAGAGATCAGAACCCCTAGGACTTTTCTGCCTTCAGTATGCAAACTTGTATCCTAACAAACTCCCTGTTTTACTGGTTTAGAAAACAAGTTCCTTGGACAAGGACTACAAGAGGAATCAGAGGCAGAAAGGAATTAAGAGACCTGTCTGAGATCACACTGCAAGCTGAAAGCAGAACCAGGACTGGAATACTAGTCCCCTCACCTCATGGCCTTCCTTTACGTTTGGGGCTGTCCAAGTCCCACCAGTACCAGAGGAGCATTGAATCATCACATCACGCCCAAATGCAAAGATACAGCTGGAGGGGGGCTTTCTTCTCCATCCAAATTGTAGCATTTGTAAAAAGTACTGATCAGTCCAAAATGTGAATAACAACTTCAGAACTCAAAATGATTGGGAGAAGCATGTATTTTCAACTGCCACTAACACGAGACATTAAAATTGTATCATTCCATCTCTAGGAATGTCCTAATTTTTAACCCACTCACTCCCCCAGCACACCTACCTTTCCACTTCTTATATAAGACCTAAAGAAAGATGTTCATGGGTGCTGTGATTCAAACATCTGGCCTGCATAAAAATGCTTTCTGCATCACACCCATCAACGTGGTCACTTCATTCTCAACTTGTTATTTCTCCCCCCAATGCAAATACAGATGATATAAGGGCTCCACCTGCTCTGTCAAAAGTGCCAAGACAGCTCAGCTGTATTGCTTACTGAATTGCTTTAGGCATAGCAGCCCAAACATGAACTGTGTTACATTAAACTGTGTTACATTATTTCATCTTAATGGAAAAATGCTTGTTGTAAGACTCCAATGGTTCTTTGTAGATTGCATTAAATACATATATATTTTAAATAAAAGTCTGGACTTTTTAAAAGATTTTAACACCATACTGAATTCTAAGAAACTTGAAAACTTCAAACATTAGAGAAAGGAAGCAAGAGTGGAAAAACAGGCCAGAAACCTCTATGTTCAGTGAGTTCTGGAAATGTGCATAAGCAAACAAAATATTCAGTCTATTCAGCAAAATAGGATCAAAAGTGTTCCTGGCTAATAAAAAAGCATATTGAAAAAGAGTAAACATAGATATTCCTTCAGTTGCCCACAGTGTCATATGAATCTTTACTTCTCACACACAACAGGTCTGTGACCAGGATTCAGGCATCTGAACCCTCATTTGAGGTTTTAGGGAGCCATGGGAACTTCATGCACCTCAGCTCCCATCTCACAAGAGGCAGAAAAGACAAACCTCCATCAAAATAAACTAATTACTGACAGCAAGACGCTTCAACATGCTAAAAAAAGATCTTAAAAACAGAAGATGAGTGCTTTGAGAAACAATGTGGCCAAAATGTTATCAAATGTACAGGATGGATTGCTCACAAACACACAGAGCTTGACGTGTATCCAAATAGACAACACCTGCAAGCCACTATATGTATGCTTAAAATCAGAAGCTGAAATTCAGAAGAATTCCTCCAAAAACACTGTATGGGTTATCAAAATACAAAGACCAGCAAGAGAACTGTCATCAATTTTTTCAACTAACCCCTACCACTAAGCTTTCACTACAATGTCACTTCTATTATGAAGTCATCATTTGTTTGAAAGGACAGGGTAGCTACTACTTTTCTGAATCAGATACCAGCAGTTCTGATCAAGAGTGGATGTCTTTAGCTAGATACCTATGAACTGTTTCCATTCTGTTACGTACATCCATCTGTATATAAAAATGGATAAAATATTTTGACACAATTCTGAAAGAGCATAACTCTATCATCATCCACATTGTAACAGCAACATGTCAGTGACTACGGTAGGGAAAAAAATTACTCCGTGAGATTTTTGAGGCTAAAAAGACTAAAAAAAATCAAGAACTGTAGAATAGTTTGGAGTTCTTTTTAAAGAAATTCCCTTCCTCACAAAGAGAGCACCTTCAAAGTATAGTAACTCAAGAAGCATATGGCATTTACATTTTCATCTAAATCTTTAAAGAAGCCCATTATTTCCTTAGATTTGAGAAAAGAACCCTGCTTTATTTCACCACACCAACCATAAATTATTCATTAATTCTGTTTGCTAACTCTGTAACTGAGCCCAGATGTTTCTGCTGGAGTGGCATGCCATAAGAGAAGTTAAATATAGCAAGCTGTATGCAAAGACCAGACTCTCTCTCCCCCCTCACTACAGCATGCTCAAATATTACTTGAGAGAAAACAATGAAAACATTTAAAAAATATTCAGAATATGTGAGTCTGAAATGCCACAGTCTGATCACAAAACTTCCTGTGAAAGAGCCCCCACACACTTTGTTTGGGTGTAACTGAAGTCGCTGGTCCTGTCTCTGGGGAAAGGACTGTGGCACTTTCACTTACCAGAGCAAACCAAAAATTTAGAAGTAGAAGAACACTCCTTGCCATGCATCATTTACAAATACAAATGAAGACTTAAGTTTTCAATTATAAGAAACACTTCTGAGCCAGCTACCAAGGGCAGCAACCAAACTGACGAGGAATTGAGAGCATCCTAAGGAATTTCTTATGGAATTGACCCAGAAACCTACTGGTGGGAATCTTTAATTCATTTCAGTGCTTCAGAAAAACAACCATTTTACCTTAGCAAAGATGATTAATGTTAGCATTTATAAGCCAACATTGAAAATAGCCCTGTTGAACAGAATGGAAACTACCACCTTCAGCCACACATTCAGCCACTGTTATGGTTTCAAGCACTGTTCATCAGCTGTCTTAAGCTCGTTTGGAAATGCCTATAACTAGGAACTATTCCTAGTTGGAGAAGTGAAAAACAGGTTGAACATCACAGCGTCACTTGGAGTTTAGTGACTCTTCTAAGGCCCACAACTCTTCTTCAGCTGTGAACAGTGATAACAAGATGACCTCTGAGATTTTTCAGAGGTCATCTTGTCCCTTCGCTGTGCTACAAGGCAAGATTAAGACTTTAAAATATTTGCCCGATCTGTCCCTAAAAATTTCCAGTGAAACACATTCTGTACCATAAGTTTGCAGCGGGAGGGTGTTTTGGAGAAGCTGTTGCAGACCAGTGTATTTATGGCACCATTGGTACCAGGTATCAGCTGCTGTCATCCAACTTTGCTACACTTCCATCTTCTACCCAAATCCTGCTGTTCCTTAACCAGCTGTGTCTATATGAGACTTTGCAAAATATGTTAAGACCAACTGCTGTTAAGAGAGGGCACCTTCCCATTAGCCAGCAAATAGGCAAACAAACCTTGATATATATATATATACTACTAGCCACCTTAGAACATACTACAACTCTGTCAGCTGTCATCAAAAGTATGAATACAAGATTGAAGTCATAATTTAGCCACGGGAAGGCATACCAGCACTACCTTTGGTCTCCTCAATGTCAATAATGTGAGAAACAATAGAGTGGTAGCACAGGTCAAAAATCTCAGGGCAGTAAATATCTATTTTTTTTCCTAGTCCACTGAAAGAATTTTCCTTATTTCTGGTAGCTGCTCAAAGTTAGCACAAAAAGCTACCGGAAAGTTCTACTATGGACAATGACCTCTTCATTTTGCTGTGTAGACAGATCTTTAAGGACATCTCACTTCTACTTCAGGAATCAGCAGGAAAGCAGACAGCAAGAAGCAAACCAGAACATTTTATTTAAGCTAGTCACCCTGGCAGCAAGTTACAACTGAGTCCACCTCTATGAGGAAACGTTTCCTTTCCAACTTCTATGGAAGAAGAGAGGTATGCAATGCAGAACCTAGAAACTGGACCCAGTTACAGTACATGTTAGAGATGGAAGGTGACAAAGGATCTGGAGGCCGTGAGAAAATAAAGAACATATGTTGCTAACAGTGGAAATCTGTGAAATCTTTGTTGGGGGAAGGGAAGAAAAAGGATACAGTGCAGGTGTAAAATCACAAAACAAGTCAAAAGAGAAGAATAGAAGCTACATTAAATAGCCTATCTCGAAAAAACATTTTCTAATATATGAGGAAAGCATTATAGCAAAAGAGAAAGAACTTCTAATCTCCTTCGCACTGTATTAATTTCTAAAGCGCTGCTGAGAAAAATTTTTCTTGTGGAGTGAAACCAGCACCTGCTATGTTTCCTTGTTCTTGCATAGTAACAGAAACTGTAGGAAAGCTTTGGTTTGGACAACTTAATTTAGAAAGTGAAACATCAAATCTGATGCACTTTGCTTGTAAAGTCTTAGCTACACATTATACAAAGCTAAGTACAGTTGTTTGAAGTTACTGCTTTAGGTTATTCACTTTTAAGTAAAAATCAGGCCCCTGTCAAGCTGTCTATATACCTGAATTTGTGCCTTATTATCCCTCTCCACAGGTACTGTGTTTGAAAACAGGGAAAAAACCTTAAATTAACAGGTATTCTAACAAAAATTCAGCATCCAGCTAACTTTATAAAGAGGCTTATGGGAAAAGGAAATCACCACTGAGACCTACCTGTTTGCATGACCTATAACTTAGGCAGAAAAAGAAGTGTCACAAGGAGAATTCTTGGTGTTAATCTGTATTGATTTCTGCTACAGTAATCTATAGCAATTCAAACAATCCAAATCTAAAAGTCTTGAGATTCTCTCACTTTTGGAAGCCTTATCTGGCCTACTCACCTAATGTACACATATAAACTCTTATATTCCAGCAGAATTACGACCAGATGGGGTTTTGCTGTAAGCTTGACTGTTTTCTTTTGTTTTGTTTTTTTAAAGACTTGTTCTCTGTTCATTTTTCCACAGACCAACAACAAACATGCAATATTAAAAAAAAGTTAAAAATAAAAAGAAAAGAAAGNGCTTAGGCAGAAAAAGAAGTGTCACAAGGAGAATTCTTGGTGTTAATCTGTATTGATTTCTGCTACAGTAATCTATAGCAATTCAAACAATCCAAATCTAAAAGTCTTGAGATTCTCTCACTTTTGGAAGCCTTATCTGGCCTACTCACCTAATGTACACATATAAACTCTTATATTCCAGCAGAATTACGACCAGATGGGGTTTTGCTGTAAGCTTGACTGTTTTCTTTTGTTTTGTTTTTTTAAAGACTTGTTCTCTGTTCATTTTTCCACAGACCAACAACAAACATGCAATATTAAAAAAAAGTTAAAAATAAAAAGAAAAGAAAGAAGAAAAGAATGTTTACTTTGGTTGTGCTAAGCAGCCAGGTGCTATGATACTGCAAGTTTCATCTGCAATCTTCAGTGCTGTAAGCTCCACCATGTTAACCATCACATCAGTCTTGTGGCCAGGAAGTTTAGGAAGCACACAAAGAATCTTCTCTGCAAGATTGTCACCATGATGACCAACTGCTCCTGAGGAAAGAAGAAAAAAAAAAAGACCCCAAAACTATCAGGCGCATAACTAGAAAAACAAACACAAGGAATTGAAAAGAAAATAACCACATGTCTTGGGGAGGACACTGGTACTCTTAACATCAAAACCACATTTAGCTTTTCAAAAATATTTTTCTACAAAAGTAAAATTTATTTCTAGAATGTGTAAAGTTAGAAACACAACATTTCAGAAAGATTCATTTTAAAAGTACAAATTAGACTTAGTTTTACAGCTGCTAGTTATTCACTAACTTTACACTTAGACATGAACATTTTTCTTTGCCTAAGGAAGTTGTTAAATAATATTTGCAATGGTTATTGAAAAAAGCAAGCAAATATTTATATATGCACTCACATGCATACTATACTTTTCTACATAAACTAATAGGGCTGTGCTTAAAAAGACTATATACAAGTTGCATAAATAGCTACCCAGACAGGCCAGCCTAACATTAAAATACACAATTACCAATGGCATACCAAAATCAAGATCATCACTTTTATACGAACTGAGGGCAGCTCAGGTGAAATAAACATGAAATAACTACACCAACCCAAGCTACAAAGTATAAAATGTCAATTTGACCATATTCCAAGAGAAACTCTGAATTCCAGCTGGCATGTTTTCTTCAATTTTCCTGATTTCAAACACACATGCTTTTCTTTCCAATCATGAACTCTGAACACAGGCTTTACAACCAACTCTAAAAAATATTAGGGTTGTGAGCCAAGGCAAAGCAGAAAAACATGACATGCACTACAGATAAAGTCAAGAGAGATGGACTAGAAACCTTATTGCCTTTAGGTCAGGAACAAGTTAAAGGTATTTGTAGTCTGCCACTTAAGCTACGGTTCAGCCATCAACACAGGGCTGGACAGCAGTGCTGAGCTTAGTTCTGTTGTCCTACCTTTAATCACAGAAAAAGAGGAACTTTTGAAGCACCACTGAGAGACAGGAAAATGTTCTCTCAGGCTATAGTCCCACTCCGATCTACGTCTGTCTGTGTGGCAGCTATCTGCTCTTATGTTTTCATCATTTCCAAAGTCAGAAAAGACCTGTTTCAGCAGCTGAATTAGCTTCACACGCTCCATTAATCCAAACAAGGCCTTTACACCAAGTACATTGCTGAGGTCAGATTATAAAGTGCTCTTGGACAGCAGAAGCAGAAGACTGTCTCCAGCAATTCTACAGCAGCCAGGTATCCAGGCTGTAAGCCACGGTTTTTCACGGTTTATCCACTATTCTGTATTGCAAAAGAAGTTGAAAAGAGAAGCAAGGATGAAAAAGGAAAAGTGAAGTTGAAGTCTGTGCTGGCAATGCCTTTATCCACAGAAAGCAAAGAAGGCACATGTGTCCAGCATGGGGTGGTACTGCAGTGTGGACATCTGACCACTCAGCTGGTTTATTACCCATTTGTTTCACCAAAGACTGCAACAATTACAGAACGACAGCAGCTCTCTTTTCTACCATTCCCAGTCAGAGTTAGACCAGTGAAGCATAGATGGAATGAGCTGGGTTGTCTTTGTGACTCCCTAAGCTCTCTTGTTCTCCAAAATCCCTACACTCCTCTTACTAGATCCATCATGTGTAAGGCACACTGCAACACTTGCGAAGTTGCACAGGGAAAACCGAAGGTAATCTTCTGAACCTCCACCCCATGTACTGGAAGCAGCATCTGTCTCTCCACCCATGCTGCATGAGGGAAACATTTAGCTAGACAAGACATTTGGCTAAACTAGAAACACCTCAAATGCAAATAAACCCACATTAATTATTAACATCCCTCCTTTCTTCTTGGCATAGGGGGAAGACTCAGAGTACTCAAGCTGCTTCCACGAACAGCTAGTGCCATCTCTGTCTCTTTTCCACAACTGTTACTTCTTGGAGGTTTCCACTGGTCCACCACGGCTACTGGCTTTTGCCATGCCTCATCAAATCAATCACAAAGTATCTACAGGAGGTTTTGAAAATCACTGTCACCCTG
Organism: Oxylabes madagascariensis; assembly: GCA_013400675.1. Classification (NCBI taxonomy): domain Eukaryota; kingdom Metazoa; phylum Chordata; class Aves; order Passeriformes; family Timaliidae; genus Oxylabes; species Oxylabes madagascariensis. The sequence goes on from VYZR01031078.1 coordinate 13,117, forward strand.
ATCAACTGCATAAATCAATCAGGCCTGAAAAGATTTTTCAACTTCACAAGACTAGGACAGGAAACCACAGGGAGTCACTTTCAAACTGCACTGACTTCAGAATGGTGCATGGGACTAGTTTTGATCCTCTCTACGCACCACTTCTGAGGACAATCAACAGACTGCTCAGCAGCTTCTCATGAGCAGTGTTCAAGCTGCAGGTGATGGTTTTGAATGCTGCTGAAGTACAGATAGATTGAGTGTTCATGTGACAAGTTATCTGACCACTACAAAATAGGAGTTTTTATGCAGCTAGCTTTCAGGATACAAGAACTCTTATGTATCATGCTGTTCTAATTTCACTTTTTCTTTACATTTACATTACAACTTACAAACTGAAATAGGTGACATTTGATACAAGTTGCAGCCGACACAATTTGCAAAGTCAACCAACCAATTCTTTAACATGAGCCAGGAACTCACTAACTACACCCCCTGCTTCCCCTGGGTATTTTTACTATACAGTTTTTAGCAAATCAATGAAAAAAATCTCATTGTGTGGCACTATATTCAGGTTCATATAGAGCTTTACCTCTGAAATGCACTAAATTTTTCTTTCTTCAGTTTGCATTGTATTTGGTAGCAGAAGTATCACGTCCAAACCATAGGAAAAATTCAATGAAGTTACCAATGAATTCTGGAGGCATTTGTTGGTAACAAAAGAATGGTTGCATGCAGGGATCTTAATTTCATTTATGGATACTGAGAATAGAATCTTAAAAAAACAAATCCTGTAACTTCTCATCCTTACTCCATGAGCTTTGATGTTTCCTTCCAATGCTGCTCACTACAGCCCTGATGTCATCTCCAAAAAACCTTCTCCTACTGAAGTACAAGATTCCACACTTCCCAGGTTTAAGCTGGTACCAATTATCTCTCTTCATACCTCCTTGTCAGGCAGCTCCCTGCCATCCCACATCTGGTTCTTTTTCTTATTTCTTCTCACTATCTGAATGCATAAATAAATCCCTTCCCTGTTCCCACCCCAAACCAACACTCTTCTCACAATTTCATTTCAAGGCTCCTTATCCAAGTCCACTTCCCTGCAGTCTTCTGATCAATCTTCCCAACCTTAGCACTGCATTAACTGCCTGGACCCATAGCTCTGTGCTCTTTAGCACATTGTTAGCAGCTATGAACCCTATAGCAGTTCAAGGACACACAATGGCAAAATTATGGGAGGAAAAACAATATGGAGGAAAATTCAGAAACAGACGAGCTTCAGGGTGCAACATTGTGCCAAGTACTTGCTACATGACATGTGGTGGCAAAAATTATTACCAGAATTATTGACTACAAACAGAACCAGGCTCACACTCTGTGCAGGGCAAGAGGATGTATGTGTGATGGGGATAGCAAATACAGTCATTCCTGTATCAATACACTTATGTACAGAAACACTTTCAGGCATACAGATATGGTGAAGGGTTACACAGAGGATTGTATCTGCTTAGACAGATATAAAAATAAGAGTGACAAGTAGATACATTGGATACTTCACAGCCATCCATAAGGCTGAGTCTGAAACATGTAGATCATTTCCTTCACACCTCAAGATGGCACGTAGGCACAGTTAAGGTTTCTAGTTTGCAGTAAAATGGAAGTGCGAGAAACAAACCTTTGGATTTCCAGCAGAGCCTTCTGCTTTACTCTTCATCTCTATGATCCACTGGGATACAAGGGTGTGCAAGCAACCATCATGGCCATGGGGTTAATCGTGCTCCCAGTGCTGCCAGATGAAGAACTGTTTACACACCTAGTGGCTTAGTACAATGATTACCCTTCAAACCACTAGCCTGTGGAATGGAACCACACACTGCTTATTCTGTAAGATCATGCTAAACATGAATCAAGAAGAACAGGAGAGTAACCAGCTCAGTTATGCCAACTTTTCTCCTAATTTGGAAGGCAGCACCAGTTCATTGGGCAGTTAAGTATGACTTTGGGGGAACTGACCACCAGGGACCACCACTTAACCAAACCATTTGAGCTGTTTCTGCATGAAATGATGCACCTGGCACTAGGGGTATTGGCACAGCATCTGGGGTCATGGAAGCAGCCTGTAAGGTACTTTTCCACACAAGTGGATAATGTGAGTAATGGATGATCCGGATGCTTGAGAGCAGTGGTTTTCAATCCAGGAAGCATGAAACTGACCCTGGGACAAAAGATTACAGTATACATATCACACATGGTAATAGCTGTTTTGGAACAGAAAGGAGGATATTGGGTATCACCAGCAGAATGCTGGAACTCCCAAGTTTTCCTACAGGAGCAGGATGAAGTGGAACTTACAGTAAGTACTGCTTTGAAGCCATGTTTCTCCAAGCTTCAGAAGAAGCCCACAGTTCTACCATGACTGCCTGGTAACCACTGAACAAGTGTATTCTGGCAGACCAGATCTCAAGAGCAATCCCACTTAGGACCCAGAACTGGAGCTATATACCAATGGGAGGAGCACAGTACAAAGTGGAATATGGATTTTTGTTAACACCAGGTCACCAAGCTCCTCACTATCTGACAGCCCCCAGTGGGGTGGGTATGGGCTCCCTAGAATGACAGCCCATACCAGATGAGGATTTCTTACCTGCGAGGTCCAACGTCCTGTCCACGAAGATGACAGACGCCTTGTTGGTGGCTGTCCTCCTCCTGTTTCTGGCTGGGGCGTAGCTCGCCAGCTCAGCGGCGACGACCCTGCTAAGTGCTCCCACAGCGAAACTCTCCTCCCGCAGGCCCAGGGCGGTGAAGAGAGAGTCGAGGTCACCCACCAGGGCCCGCACCGCCGCCCGCAGCTCGGCGGGCAGCGCACCCAGNNCGTCCCCGGGGCGGACCGGGGCTGCCGGGGGCCGCGGCCGTGTCACCGCCCCGCCCGTGTCACCCGTGCCTGCCCGGAACCGCGGGGACAGCCGCCTTCCCGGCGCTTTAAACGCACAGCACCCGAGAGGCGAAACTTTCTTCACTGCTCCCTGCCCTGCTGTTGTGTATTTCTTCTGTTAGTGTTAACAAATGCTTCGGTGAATGAGCTGGCAACGCGGAGCACTCTTGCTCAGTAAATGCGACTTTTCTCTGTACACTTAGAGACGTATGACAAATTAGTTTAATTCCATTTCCCCCTTTAAAAGCCCTTGATCTCGAAATCAGTTTCACAGCCAACGAGAAAAAACACCATAACAAGCATCGACAGTTTCTTCTCCCCAGAGAATGGATGGCTCGCTTGCAAATCCGTGTTCTACACAGTATTCACCTGGGCAACCTCCTTGGCACGCAGCGAGGAAGGTACCTTTTCTGACATAGCAGGGTTATCAGCACTAATAAAGAGATAAAATACTTAATTAGTTTACTCTCCATCTTAACTGCTGTTCTTAGATCTCTTACAGATTCAACTGGTTTCAGAACATTGAAAAACATGAGTAACAAATTCACTAGATTTCCAGTAATTAAACCAGATTCTTTCCTTTCAGTGTTCTCCACTGGCATTCCTACTTAGATGCATTCCTCTCTACCTATGTGCTGTTCTAGCACCAATCTGTTATTTTAAACTTGGGGCATGCATGTACCTTCATGATGCTAGAAAAATATGTAAGTCAATACCCGTCTTGACCATTTTGATTTGAAAAATGAATGCTAAGAAAGGATGGGGGATAGTTAACCACTAGGTCCCTGAGTTTATAAACAAGTAGAATTATCCTCCTCTCAAACTGAATTACCTCAGAGATCATGTATATCTGAGTTTTTGCTTTATGATTTGGTGCCACAGACAAAACCTAGATAAATTATGACTTGCCCAACAATATAAAAGGGGTTCTTTAACTTTAAAACCATTAAAAAGTGGGGGGTGGAAAGGGAGGGAGCTGACCTCTTTTAAAAGCTTGAGGGGTTTTTTTTTTCAGATATTATTGTCAAAACATCAGATGCTTTTTTAAGAAAGCAAATAGTTTTTTACTTTATTAATACTGTATAGATTGAAACTAGTTCTGCATATGCCAGTGTCGAAAAAAAGAAAAATTACTTGCCAGAAAACAAAATTAAGTTAATCAGTTTAAAGCACAATGGTTAAACTATGAAACAAAATTATCTAAGTAGTTTTTACAGCTTATTTTATCCCTTGTGCAACGTGACAACTACTGTGTCAGAAGAAGAACTGTACTGAAGGGTTCCCATAAACTTGGTACCTTTTTGTGGGTTTCTGGGGTGAGTGAAGATGGCGATGCAGCTTACAAAGATGCATTGTGTCTTCAGCCTTTCAGCAACTCAAAGCCATAGAAGAAACAGTTTTTACAGGCCACAACTGTTCAAAGTGGATTTTTTTCCATCACCACTAGCTCTGTGTGATTTCTCTTTAAAGGTTTGTACAAGGAAAACTGCTTGGAGGACCTGCATCAAAGTATTTTAAGACATTTCTTGTTCTTAGTCTACTCTTGGTTTCTATTTGTTGCATTTTTCTCAAACGTGATTTTCTTTCTTTTTCTTTCTTTCTTTCTTCTATGTCTGCAGCCAAAGGAAACTTCTTGAATTCTGCTGTGTCACTTAATGTCAGCCAGAATTGTGTTAAATGGCTAAGTAAACGAAACAGGAATGAATATTCAGACACTGATGTCTACAAAGAGGTACTACCCATACACATTTGTCTCATGAGAAACAAGTGACTCAAAATGGTGAAAAATGCCTTTGTTGACTTCACAATTATTTGTATAATAAATGAAATAGCAAGATGCAAACCTACCCAATTACATCACATACTTCATTATCTGTACACAATACTCAGCTATTTAATTTTAGATGTAAAAAAAATTGAGTGGGTTAGTTGTTCATGTGAACTCCAATGAAATGTCATGCAATATATGAAACTTTCAAATAAGCTTCTCTCTGCAGGCAATTCAAATAAGCTCCCCCACTGAGAGTTGTGTTTATGTTACAGTCAAGTCCTCTAGTCTGATTTTTCCCAAACTGACCTGCTGTGAAAAACCAGGTCGCTGTCTTAGTTTTCACATACATCCTGGAACATCGTAAGCTCCATT
>VYZR01031081.1:0-10317 GCA_013400675.1 Oxylabes madagascariensis
CTTCTCCAGGCTGAACAGTCCTAATTCTCTGTCTTTCCTAATGGAGATGTGCTCCAGCTCTTTCATCATCTTCATGGCCCTAAAACAACTCCAGCTCCTTCTGCTCACACCCCTGGGGCATCCCCAGCCCTCAGCCCCGTCCGCTATGACCAAAGGAAAGCTGTCAGGTTTTCATCCACAGCTCCACAAAACAACGGGCATCTGTTCACCGACTCCACCGCGCCACAAACCCAGACTTTACAGAGTTTATCCACAGCAATTCTTTCCAGCTCAGGAAAACTGAGGCTCCCTGGCTGAGGGACAGGCCCTGCTGTTCTTGTGCACGTCGGCTGTCCTGCAAACTGCCCCGAGCAGCCACGCAGATGGCAAAAATGCTCTTTTTTTTTTTAAAATCCTTTTGAGCAGCTTCTAACTGAGATGGTCCCATGGGAGGAGTCTGGCTCAGCTCTGGAGACCACTCATGGGTCTGACAGGAACAGGACCTGCTGTGCTGATGGTCTGGGAAATCCCTCCCACCCCTTCACAGATGTTCCTCCAAACACTTCTGCTGATTGGAACGACACCTCCGTGTTCAGAGGAACATATGGCTGCGTTTGTACCAGCACTGCTTTAATTGTTCCTGCAAGGTGCTTTGAGGACAGGCTGGACCACAAAAGGATCATTACAAACCTTTTTATGAACAAACAGGCTCTAGGGTTTATTTTTCCCCCTGCAGAGCCTGACCATCCCTGCAGTGTCTGGGTATGAGCTTTGGAGCTGTGGTCCAGGTGCCTGGCTTGAGGACACAAGCTGTCCCCTGCCTCCCTGGGTATCCAGCTGGAAAAGGTCCAGAGAGCTCTAATTAACCAAAATGCTCGTTTACCTTTACAGAGCCGCTTTTCCCAAGGGCTCCGCTGGAGATGAGGGAGAGATGCTGTGCCCTGTGAGGACAGATGGATGCAGAGCTGTCAGCTCACACAGGTGCCAGTGTAAACCAGTCCCTCCAATGGTTTTATGGCCGGGAGGACAAAAGGGAGCATTGAGAACGCAAAAGTTCACTGAGACAAGAGCAGCTTTACCAATCCCACAACCACACCAGGAAAGGGTTTGGCCAAAGGATGCTCCTGCATCCCAGGCTCACCACAGATCACTTCTTTCCCTCAAGGTCTCATTATACATAATCCTAGCTCTTCTCAAAATAAGGTTTTACCATATGAAAGAAAAAAAACCACCAAAACACTAAGAAAAGGGACCGTCCAGGTGAAAGGGGAATAGGGAGTCCAGGTGAAACTCTCCTCCAGAGGGAAACAATCCAGCAATAGAGCCACAAACAGTTTAAGGGAACAGGAGAGAACATGGATAACAGGGAACACGTGGGCCAGAGAAAAAGGAGTCTGGTTAGAAATAAATTATAAAAAGGAAAAGGCAGGAGAGTGGGACTGAAAAAGAAACCCCACCAGGAGTGATGCAGAGCTGCCTTTCAGTGCTCCAGCCCTTGTGTTTTCTGGCCTTATTTGTGAAACACAAATAATCCAGCCTTCTCTGTAAGCAGCCAGATCCGGTGGAATTACACGTCTGAAAACACTCGGTAAACAGAGGGAAAGCTGTGGAAACACAGCTTAAGGCAATGTGCACTAACAAGGAGGCCTTTATCACTCAACCTGGCACAGGGAAGCCGCTGGCCCTGGCTGCAGTCCGTGCAACTGGTGTGTTCCATGGGCTGCTCGCTCTGACTGGGGATACCCCCACAAAATCCATTGATTTTCCCTCCCCGTGATGCAGGTGGGACCCACTGGAAACGGGCAGGGAGAAAGGATGCTGCTGCCCATCACTGTCCCTTCAGGGGGCAGGAGAATGGATGGGGAGAGCAAAACATGTAGGAACCAACCTCCCACTCAGCCCTGAGCATCTGCCCTCACCTCTGAAAAAAATCCCTGCAATACCACTGACATGTAGGCATGGGAGAGAGGATTTCCAGCCACGGGAGCACACCACCCACTGGAAAGAGCAGCAGGCAAGGGCTGACCCCATTTCAGGGAGTTGATGGAAAATGCCGAAATCAAATCCAGCTCACCCAGAAAGCAGGAGCTCAGCTACAGGAATGAGGGAGAGCAATTGTCTGGCCAGACCAGAGGATCAGCATGCTCCCTTCTGGCTGGAGGATCTGAGGATACCAAAGTATTTTCCAGACTGAAAACATACATATTTTGTTTCAAAGATCTCCTGTTAAGGAGAGCCCTGTTCCTACAGGAACAAATTCCCACTTCTGCTGAAAAGCTGTTCCAAGGAAAAGGTTTTACAAGGAAACTTCATGGCAGAGGGGTCTGCAGAGCATCTCCTCCTTTATCCACATCTGCATAGGTGAGACAAATGCTCTTTGCATGCAGGATAAATGGGGGGCTCACATTTTTTGGCCAAAATGGCCACGTCCAGGCATCCCCCAAAGCAGAAACCTCCACTTCCATCTCTCCCTCCTTTACTCACATGAAGGGTGGCAAAGCCACTGCAGCCTCCTGCTTCCACAGTGTGCTCAAAATAAATTATTATACTCAGTCCAAATAAATTACTGTACTCAGCTCAGACACCTCAGCTCTTGTTTCCAGGCTATTCTTGACCAAAAAGAAAATAACTCAGAATAATTCAGGTGAAGCTTTATTTATTTTTTCCTAACCAAAGAAACTTTCCTTCTACTTAAACCTGCCTGATGACAGGAGGGGAGTCAGAGCTCTTGAAGAAGAGCTGCAATCCTCTGTGACTATCAGATAAGGAAAAACAGTCTTCCAAATGCATTTCCTGACCAGGGATCTGTAATGAGTGACTACAGAATCCCAGGATGGTTTGGGTTGGGAGGCACCTTAATGATCATCCCATTCCACCCCCTGCCACGGACAGGGACAACTTCCACTGTCCCAGGCTGCTCCAAGCCCCATCCAATCTGGTCTTGGACACTTCCAGGGATTCAGGGGCAGCCACAGCTTCTCTGGGCCAGAGCATCACCACCCTCTGAGCAAAAAATTTCTTCCTAACATCTCACAGAAACCTGTCCTGTCAGTTTAAAATGATTGGATGGCTTAGTCCATGATGAGGACTCTGATATAGAAGGATGGGAAAGACTTTGCTCTGAAGGCTGGAGACTGAATACTCTTCCTGCATTTACACTTCCAGCTGTACAGGTGCCTTTTAAAGCCACACTGAAAGACATCAGCACATTTCCACATGCAGGTTAAGAGGCACCAGTGCTGTGCAGCACCGTGCCCACACCACACTTTGTGCTTACTGCAGCATTTCCCATCCAAAGACCTCAGTGTGAATCCATTCATCTTTCCAGTTCCTCTTATATAGGGAGGAGAGAACCAAGGAACAAACCTGGGCTAAAGATGAATCCATCCCACGGGGATTGCCTTCAGCACAGACACTAGGTATTTTTTAATTTCTTTCCCCGAGACCTGCAGAGAAGTGTGTTTGCAATAGGGAGCACACAAAAGGTCAAGCATCAAGTCAGATGCTGAGGCTCTGACTTCAACCTGTGCCTGCCCAGGCAGGAGCTGTGTGCTTGTGTGCTCTCCAAGTCCATGCCAATGGGATTTTTTGAGCCCAGAAGATCAAGTTTTACCACCTGAATGGAAGTACAGGACAAGGTCAGATATCTGGGATGCAGGGATGTGGGTCACAGACCTTGACACCCTGCAAGAGCTTCTCTCATCAATTTTTTTCTTCCCCCAGTATCAGAATATCTCCCCCCAGGTCCTGCAATTCCTCCAGAAGCAGGAGCAGGGATGTCACAGGTGAGGTGGAAATGCAGAGGGCAGCAGATCTGGTGGAAGGAGGAGCAAGAGGAGCAGCTCCAGTCACTGCAGATGCCCTGTCCCATTCCTGCCCCACGGCACAGCCACTTATCCTGTGCCTGTGGGAGCCAGCTCCTAAATTCAAAACAGCCAGAGAGCAGCTCTGAAACAACAGCCAAGCCTCTGGGATATGAATGTGCCAGAGGAGGAAGGGAACACATCCCCACTCCTTCCTTCAGCTCCTCTCGCAGTCCTGGATGTGGGGAGCAGCTCTGGCACCCACCAGACAGTGCCTACATTCCCATCTCCCTGCCAAAAACAGCACGGCAGCAGCTCTAAGAGGTCTGGCTTAGGGGCATCAGTTCCTAGTCTGGGATATGAGGGACCCCACAATCAGAAGAGGGTCCCCTTGGAGCCATCTGGCAGCAAGCCTGGGTGGGCAGGCACCTTCTCACCAAACACACCCAGAATTCCCATCCATCCCGCTTCCAGACTGGAACTATGCAGCAGTTCAGGTTGGAAAAGACTTGAGACCCAACAGTGGCACAGCCACCACTAAACTGTGTCCTCACATGCCACATCTACACATCTCTGGAACGCTTCCAGAGATGGAAGCCGGAATTCAACCATCGCCCCTGGCTGCACAAGGTCTCCCCAGCTGATGCTCTCCTGAAGGGTCTCCAAAAGACTCCAGGTCATAGCCAGAGGGGACCTCTCTGCCAAGGAAAAGGAGGGAGAGGTGGTGTCGCCCTGATTTTCAGCCNTCCATGATGAGGACTCTGATATAGAAGGATGGGAAAGACTTTGCTCTGAAGGCTGGAGACTGAATACTCTTCCTGCATTTACACTTCCAGCTGTACAGGTGCCTTTTAAAGCCACACTGAAAGACATCAGCACATTTCCACATGCAGGTTAAGAGGCACCAGTGCTGTGCAGCACCGTGCCCACACCACACTTTGTGCTTACTGCAGCATTTCCCATCCAAAGACCTCAGTGTGAATCCATTCATCTTCCCAGTTCCTCTTATATAGGGAGGAGAGAACCAAGGAACAAACCTGGGCTAAAGATGAATCCATCCCACGGGCTAAAGATGAATCCATCCCACGGGGATTGCCTTCAGCACAGACACTAGGTATTTTTTAATTTCTTTCCCCGAGACCTGCAGAGAAGTGTGTTTGCAATAGGGAGCACACAAAAGGTCAAGCATCAAGTCAGATGCTGAGGCTCTGACTTCAACCTGTGCCTGCCCAGGCAGGAGCTGTGTGCTTGTGTGCTCTCCAAGTCCATGCCAATGGGATTTTTTGAGCCCAGAAGATCAAGTTTTACCACCTGAATGGAAGTACAGGACAAGGTCAGATATCTGGGATGCAGGGATGTGGGTCACAGACCTTGACACCCTGCAAGAGCTTCTCTCATCAATTTTTTTCTTCCCCCAGTATCAGAATATCTCCCCCCAGGTCCTGCAATTCCTCCAGAAGCAGGAGCAGGGATGTCACAGGTGAGGTGGAAATGCAGAGGGCAGCAGATCTGGTGGAAGGAGGAGCAAGAGGAGCAGCTCCAGTCACTGCAGATGCCCTGTCCCATTCCTGCCCCACGGCACAGCCACTTATCCTGTGCCTGTGGGAGCCAGCTCCTAAATTCAAAACAGCCAGAGAGCAGCTCTGAAACAACAGCCAAGCCTCTGGGATATGAATGTGCCAGAGGAGGAAGGGAACACATCCCCACTCCTTCCTTCAGCTCCTCTCGCAGTCCTGGATGTGGGGAGCAGCTCTGGCACCCACCAGACAGTGCCTACATTCCCATCTGCCTGCCAAAAACAGCATGGCAGCAGCTCTAAGAGGTCTGGCTTAGGGGCATCAGTTCCTAGTCTGGGATATGAGGGACCCCACAACCAGAAAAGGGTCCCCTTGGAGCCATCTGGCAGCAAGCCTGGGTGGGCAGGCACCTTCTCACCAAACACACCCAGAATTCCCATCCATCCCGCTTCCAGACTGGAACTATGCAGCAGTTCAGGTTGGAAAAGACTTGAGACCCAACAGTGGCACAGCCACCACTAAACTGTGTCCTCACATGCCACATCTACACATCTCTGGAACGCTTCCAGAGATGGAAGCCGGAATTCAACCATCGCCCCTGGCTGCACAAGGTCTCCCCAGCTGATGCTCTCCTGAAGGGTCTCCAAAAGACTCCAGGTCATAGCCAGAGGGGACCTCTCTGCCAAGGAAAAGGAGGGAGAGGTGGTGTCGCCCTGATTTTCAGCCTTCTGAGAAGAAATGTTTTGTATTCTTATCAAGACCTTTCTCACACTCTAAGTATCAACAAGTGGTTTGTTTTCATATTTTCATGGAGGACGAGAGAGTTGACAGGCTGTTGGTCTGACCAGTGTGTTGGAGGGGTGGCAGCTTCACCCTCCAATCCACTGTCACCTTTGGAATTCTATAAAATTCAAAGATGTAAATAAGAGTTCTTCTTTTCCGGCACGACTCAGCGTGTGGGTGCAGTTCTTTCCTGTCTCCTATTCCCACAAGGTGGGCTCCACCTGGGAATCCCCTGACTGAGGCTGATGCACCCTGGTCCTCTCGGGATGTCAATGGGGAACCTTCCATGGGAATCTTGGCTAGAACATGGGCCAATGTGTGTTAGAAGAAAGAAATAAATGCACAGAGAGTGTAGTGCACTGGAAAAAAAGAAAAACGAACCCAAGAATTCCAGATTGGTTTGAGTTGGAAGGGACCATAAAGACCATCTCGTTCCAACTCCCCTGCGTTGGGCAGGGGACACTTTTCTCTACACCAGCTTGCTCCAGGTCTGAGCTCCAGCTGTTATTTCAGACAGAAAATGCTTCCTCTCTCATGGCAACACAATAAAAGGAGATATTTCTGTGGCTTCTACTTTGATGGGAAAATGGCCAGAGCTGAGAAATGCACGGTCACAATGAATCCTGAGCGAGCCCTTGCCATGCTCCACTGCCTGGCTCTGGCACTAGGGACACAAAACTGTCTTTTAGCCCTAAGTAGGATTTCCTCTCCTTTTTCCTCCTCATTACCAGACATCCCCAGCCACAGGGACATCTGAGAGGAAGGATGAACAGCAACTGCAAAAAAAGCTGGTTTTTCAAAAACAGTCGGAATATCGCACAGCCCAATTCATCCTCTGTTTGATAGTTAAGAGGAAACCAAAATCTTTCGGACAGAGGGAGAATTGCAGCAGCTCCAGCCCCAACTGTCCAGTTCCATCCCATAACACTTAAGGTTTTTCCTAAAGCCACAAACCCTTTTTGCTCAGGACTGAGGATGCACGGCCCATGCCACCATAGCCCTCACTTCCCTAAACACATCCCTAATGTGATTTAATGTTTCCATCCTGCCAAAAGCCCCTACAGCTGAGAGGAGAGGGGCTGCAGCAGCCCTGCGCCCTCCCTGACATGCAGGACACAGCAAGCCACTTGCCCTCTGGTCCCTGTGTAGGCTGATAGGGAGGAAAGGAAAATCCACAGTTCCAAAATCTCCACCTTAAACAAGCAGAGAGACGTAGGATGGAAGAAGGAAGCTGTGCCCAGGCTGGGTGCACAGGGATCCCCCAAGATGCCAAGAAGATGATTTGGGACCCACCCAACAGTCAGCCTCAGGAGAGCACAACAAGAAGCAGCAGGGCTAAGAAAGGAGGGAAAACCACTGCACACATTCCCCAGTTTTACAAGCTTTTTCCAACTGCTAAAATAAAATGAAAAAAAAAAAGCCCTGAGCAAATTTAGCAAAACTTGTCAACAAGTTCTATGTTATAGCCCAGACACACATGTTCTCCTCAATAAGATGCATTTTTAGAAACCTTCTTTTGCAAAACCTGTTGGTGTTGGTGGGACTTTTGTTTTCTTTTCTAGCTCCAAGTACTTACAAGCATCCTGGAGATTAAAAAAAAAAAAAAAAAAGGCAATTTTTAGGCTTGCATGTGCAGAGAGGCCTAAGAGAGTGTCACCATGTGTCTGAGATGTTAAATCCTCCAAAACCATATGCTGATGATTGCTCTAACAAAAGAGACTGCAATGATAAAAGGAAGCCTTATGTTCAAGTACCCGTTAGTCGTGCAAGATTAGAAATTACCTCGCAATCCAATCCTTATAAAAAGGATTTAAAAGCACAGGATTTCTCTTTAATATGAAAGCAATGAACTGATAGCTACTCATTATTGAATTACTCATTCAGATTTAACAGCAGCACAAGTACAAAGCTTCTCATCTTCTGCGTCCTCTTGACAAACTACAGGGGGAAGGACAAGAAGCAAATACATCCCATGGGATTCACATGTAAATCCCACTCCCAGAATCACAGAATGGCTGGAAAAGACCTCTGAGATCACTGAGCCTCACCTTTGACTGTCACCACCTTCTCAACCAGAACAGAGCACTGAGTGCCACATCCAGTCATGATGTGAATGAACACCTGAACACTTCCAAGGATGGTGAAGCCCTCCAGGGAAGTTGAAAACCTCCAGGGATGGGTTCCACAGGAACCTGGGCTGCCCTGAATGTGAGATCAAGGATTTACTGGCTGACCAACAGAGCATCTCCCCAGGGCAGAAGCTTAATTATGTAAAAAACGGGCCACACATTAAATAAACAGCTTGTGCCAAAACTAGTGCTGATCAAACACAAAGGAGTGGGTGGACACCTCCATGCCCAAGACCAACGTGGCCAGACAAACCATGCCCTGAAATAGCTCCTTCCCAGCCTCCTCCTCCCAAACCTGGCTTCGGTTTCAGCTCCAGCTGTTCCCTCACAAATTGCTCCTCCTTAAATAGTCTCCCTTCCTCCTTCCTCGGGGAGGATTTGCCCCACAAGATGACAGCAGGCTGCACTATCAGGAGAAAGTTAAAATAGACTTTCACTAAGATTAACGTCCCACTAGCAGCTGTATTACAGTGAAATGCAACCACCTGGAGGGTTAATAAATACACAGATGGATTAATACAGAGACTGAAATTTATAAATAGACTGAACACTTCATTTCAGCAGTGAATTCTCCTGAAAGGAGGAAGGTGGGAGCGCCCACAAAATAAGGAATACACCACCCAGGCAGAACAGCTGTGGACACCATGAAGCATCAGGAAGAAATTCTTCCCTGTGAGGGTGGGGAGGCCCTGGCACAGGGTGCCCAGAGAAGCTGTGGCTGCCCCTGGATCCCTGGAAGGGTCCAAGGCTGGGTTGGAGCAACCTGGGACAGTGGAAGGTGTCCCTGCCCATGGCAGGGGGTGGGAATGAAATGATTTTTTCAAGTCCCTTCCAACCCAACCACTCCTGTAACTCCCAACCTGCAGCATCAACACTGGAGGATACAGAAACAGGAAGAAGCTAACAATGTTCTTGTCATTTACCACCCAACGCGCAAAATTAGAGATAATAAAGGAAAGCAAATCTGAGATGCATTTTTGGGGCAGAAGGGACCAGAAGGCAGGTGCTTCAATACCCTAAATGAGTGTCGTTGCACACATCCAAAGTCTTTCCAAGCAATTTCCGGAGAGGTGGCTGCTGCACTCTGGCTGTCTGCAAGAAAGTGATGCAGATCAAGCACTCAGCAACACTATGAACACACCTGTCATCTGAACTTGGTAAATGGGGAAGAAAATTAACCTGGATATTGGGATTACCCTTGGAAAGACCAACTGTCCCTTCCCATCCACCAGAAGTAACAGCAACATGCTGCGGAGCAAGCAAGGATTTGTATCCATAAAGCCAAGCTACAAGAATCTGTGTTCAAGTTGTGGTTCACCACCAAAAGATCCACCTCAGGAGAAGCAGAGCAGAATCAGCTACAGTTATCTCCAGAAGTTGTACTGTTATCTGGCTGCAACACACAGTTCCTCCATAGGATAGGCGGGATGTGATAAATGGTAAAGCCATCCTTAGCAACGTGAAGGCATCGCAGCTATAAAACACTCCCCTCGTGTAACAGAGCAAACCCACAGTGGGAAAAGCAGTTGGTGACATGAGGGGGAAAGAAAAGAGGGGAAAAAAAGCCCACTTCCTTGACAGGATTTATTTTTAAATGATGGTTGCTCAAGCCTGTGCGGGGATTCAGTATGCCAGGAGCAGCTCCCGTGCATGAGGACGAATGGTGACTCAGCAGGTAAAAGCTGTCAAAAACAAGTCCAAAATTCAAAGGATTGGAAAAAAAAAAAGAAAAAATCAGGAGGAAAAGCTATAAATACCTCAAGCAGTTTTGCTTTGTGCACTGGCTGGCTGCAGATGAGGGGGAACCTCATTCCCACCCCGAGCACCCACGGGGGCTTCCCTCCTCCAAGGGCAGGAGCCACCGATGCCAGCGGGATCCCCCACCCCAGGAACCTCTTTGGGATCTGTGTCTGCCCCAAATACAACGTGCCATGGGATCCTATCACCACTGAATTTCAGGTGGGATGCTACAGACAGCCTTGCATCCCAAGGCACACCCTGCTCCACCCTTCATTGCACGTTGCTGCAGAGAGGACAGGAGTGAGACTTTTTAATGCACATTCAGACAAAAATACTTCTTTTTTTACACTGCCTTTTTTTTTTTTT
>VYZR01031083.1:2250-12837 GCA_013400675.1 Oxylabes madagascariensis
CTTGGGGGCTGTGGTATCAACTAAAAATAGATTCTACTTACAGGTCACTACTTACAGGTCACTACTGTCAAATCACTGCCTGATAGGAGCTGACAATCTCACAGACAGTAAAGTACATCATGAAACTTCTTTTGAAAAAATGCTGTAAAGCAGAACTTGTCTAGAATGAGGACTTTCTGTTCCCTCAGCAAACATATTTTTGACAAAAAATAGATTTTATTTTTTTTTTGGCTGGGGGAGGGTGTGTGTGTGTGTCGGGTTGTTTGTCTTTATTGCCCTGGTACAAACAAATAATGTAAAACAATGGGGAATAAACTTCATTCGTGTTTAGTCTTGGCTCACCTAAATTCAGGAGTTTTATTCTGATGTTAATAGGGAGAAGATTTCCTCCCTTTCTCTTGGGAATGCTGGTGGGAAACAGTAGAAAAACTGTTTTGATTGAAGCAAGAGTAACACCCAGTGCCATTAAGTGACATGCATAACTTCTCCTGCCCTTATTTGCAGGGCACATACATACTGAATTTTATGCATGTACGAAATCCCCTTGTAACTTGTAAAACTCAAGAAACACTGTTGCCATATATTGCACTCCCACACTGTAATCAAAATACAGTCAAAGCGGTCTGTTCTTTCTGAAGAAAATGTAATTTTTACCAGCAAGAATAACATTCACTATTTGATGCCTGACAGCTGTGACTATTTAGGCACTTCTTCTCTTAACTGACAATTACTTTTCATTACATCAGCAGTAGCTGTTCATCCTGCTCAGAAGTTTAAAGGCTGTGATTTTTGACATTTCCTTTCTGACAATTCCCCCTATGTCACTTGCTGTTGCCTTAATAAATGATCTAAAACATTACATCCTGCTCCTGTCCTTAAAGACCTCTGCAATGAAATGACTTTTTGGCAAGCTACCATGGGCATGCAGCAGGTCTACATCAACAACAACAACAACAACAACAACAACAAGACGTTCACATCAACCTCCAAGTTACCTCACATTTTGGTAAGATTCAATGAACTTCTATAAGACTAACATATCCTAGCAGCTTTACAGAAAAGGAGACCAAAAGAGCATCCAATCTTCATTACAACACAAGCCTGTCTGACACAGACTGTCTCCAGAGTGACCAGCAATGAACACTAAACTACCAGAAAAAAAGGCTAGATTTTATTAGCTCCTAGAAATCAGCAGTATAAAGAATTCCTGCCCATAAAGTGATTTTGAATCTCATTTGCAGACATCTGATCTCTCAGAATATGTCTAATTTAGCCCATTTAATATGTTCTTTAGGGGTGATGTCCAAATTTGATGTGAGAATAAACTTATTTTCGCTTGCTTCACCTCTGCTCCCAAGTAACTGAACTAGGTTTTCCCTCCTATTGACACTACTTCCAACTTTATAAGAAATAAAGTATTTTAAATTCAGATATTCCAAGTCAGAATAACTGAAAACATGGCAATAATCTGCAACACCAGGTAGAATTGGAGACCATGATGCAGATATGGCCATCTACAGAATTCCAGCTCTCCCTGGCATATTTACTCAGACTTTTACTCAGACTTTACTCAGACTCTTTAACAAATAACCTTTGAGATCTTCCCCAGGGAGGTGTTTAATAACAAATCCCCAGGCTTCTCTGCACCAGATGCTTGTTGAACACTTGGTTCCCTGGGATTCAATTAGTTTCAGACCCTTTTCTGTACATCCAGATTCTGACAACGACAGTAACACACAGACTGCTCTTGAGCTGCAGTTCACACTGGAGAAACCCTTATGAATGATTTTTGCTATCGGAGAAAAAAAATGAAAATAGCAGGACATCTTGACACCATCAACTAGCACCTGTGGTAGTGGGGAATGAGATCTAAGTGACTTGGAAGGCATGGGCAGAGAACAAGCTCAGAGGCAGTTCTGTCCCACCTGGTTCCCTGGTACCCTTATGGACTACTGCTGTGTGCCTCAGGCATGTGGCCTTCTTGAATATGCACACAGGCTGGATGCATGTGTGTCTCTGGAAGGGTGGCAGCAGTATTTGGAATGTGGCTGCTCTGGTAACCCAGAAGAGATCACACCCCAGAGCTCAGGGCTGGTTAGATGGCACTGGACACCTGAGGGCCACCATCCTTTCTCACTTATGGAGAAACATGGGCAGCAGGTGATCTTCTCCCACCTGGTATGCCTCATCCTGCAGCTTCTGCTTCAGGTACTCCTCCATTTTCAGTTCATTCTCCAGCTGGCGGACAGAGTCATTCTCGTAATTTTCATCATCTGCTCTGACATAAGGGTCTCCATCTTCTGTAACCCTAAAGACAATTATTAATAAATAGCCTCCTGAGATGAATGACATTCAGAGTCAATAAAACTTCTCTTTATTGTAATCTATGAGGACCATGGGATACTTTTAGTCTAACCACATGCTCCACTGCTTAGTATTTTCCTGGCAGTGGAGAACATCTCTGTTATTTCCCTCTCTCACGAAGTACACCAAAGGGCATATTCTGCTGAAGGCATTCCCCTAAGGAAATGAGTAACAGAAGTTTTCAGTAACTTCACACAAAGAGGATGAACTAAAAATAACTAGAAAGATGCCTATTGTCTCTGAGAGGAAGGATCAGGTTGTAAAAACCAATCTGTTTGTTCATCAATTGAGTAGGTCAATGAAAAGCATTCTGTCTTTTCCATTTACACATTTCTCCTTTTCCAGTGAGCCCCAACAGGTCCGTTAGTCTGGACAAACAGGGAATAGGACTGCAGGGCATGTTTGGGAAAACAGCTGTCCCACAGCCTCCATGCTGCCTGAGTGTTCCAGGCTGGATATGAGACAGCGCACTCCTGAGGGAGTCCTAAGTTCCAGGCTTTATTGTTTACAGACCCCACTATGTAACCATGAAGTAGTCCTCACTTGGATTTATGTTTTTTTTTTTTTTTTTTTTACCCAAATAATTGAGAGGGAGAGGAAATACTGCATGCTGCACACTGTTCTCAGAGGAAGAAGAATGGGATCAGGAATTGGGGTCAGGCAGGTACCCACATGTCACTGCGGATGGAGCCGGTGGCAGCAGCGCTGTGGATGTATCCTGGCTTCCTGGCATGGATCTGCGCCAGGAAAGCCTTCTCAGACGTCGGGGATGGAACCAGGTCATCAAAATGAGTCCGTCCAAACTCAGAATCCACATTGCTCTCTGTCTCACTGCCCACTTCTGTGAAGCAAAAAGTCCCATTTAACTTTCACAAAAGTATACTAGCCTATTTCTTTAAACATTTATTTGCCTTTCCAACCAAGAATGCCACCTCCTAACAGTGAATAAAAGCATATTATTCTACTTATATTGGCAAAGCTTATAGTTTTCTTCTTGTGGTGGGACCAAATACTGAAGCTTTTCCTCATCTCAGGTATTAGGTAGGATATTTTAATGGTAATACTACAGACTGCATTTTACAACAGGTAAATGACTTAGCATATGATCTATGCTAAATCTAATTTCTGAAGAGTGAAATCCCACTCCATGTGGAATCACAGACAAAGTTTTCACTGTATCCAGCTGCAACTCTACATCCACGGCTTTGAGAACTGCTGAGTTCCAGCAGCTGTTATTTAGGGATTTTTTTAATAAAAGCATAAAAACCTTTGAAGATCTGTATCTTCCTACCTCTCACTTTTTTCATATAAATGTGAAATGTCTCTGTGGTGTCTAGTCCCCCTCGTTAGCCTCACTCACCAGAATTTAGTTCTTTTACCAAAGAAGACATGGTGTTGGTGATTGAATCTGCTGCCACCAGCAAATCATTTCTTAAGTTTCGTCTTGCACCTGAAGCAAGAGATGGACAAAGCACAGTGTTACTATTATTCACATGACATATGTTTCACTGTTGAAAGCAGTTTTGACATGCTGAAAGCTGTCATTGTGATAATTCAGGGTATCAAAGTCCTTACGAGGGGCACGTGCAGAAGAGTTCTCTGCAGAATGGCCTCATTTACTTATGCTGTATGCAAAAGCAGAAGCCTGCCCTCATGCTTCATTTAATCACAATGCCAGATATGTGGAGATTATTCATTGCCATCAAGCTTGCACTTGTGTGGTGACACCAGCAGACCAGGCCTGGAAGATTAAATCCAGCGTGAACTCATTTACAGTGCCTGTGGGGGAGGAGGGAAGAAATGAAGTGTTTTCTCTAAGTTCCCACAGCTCAGTTTAATGACACCATTATTGCCAGGTATTTGCCAGATAATTATGGCAAATGTTGAAGAAACACACTTGACCTCATCCCTCATCAAGACTATATGGATTTCTCTTCTCTGCTCCCTCTCAGCCTCTCCTGTAGCTCAAGGACTTTCTTGTACATTCTATAATTTACTGTCTCTCTCTCTCTCCCCCCAACCCCCCTTGTTTTTTTTTTAATAAAGGAAGCAGTACTGCTTCTCTAAACAGCCCCAGGCTGCTTTTAAACTCTTTCTAATAATGCATCTAGAAGTGTTTCCCTGCTGAACCTGGCAATATTCCCTTAACCATCAATCATGAGAGATTCTTTGAGCTGCATGGAATACTCCTTCCTTAGGAGGGGTCTGTGGGTAACATGTGCTTAACTCCCTCAAATCCTGAACACAGATACTATTGTTGAATAGCTGAATAATCAATATATTCCACAGAATTGCTAGTCTTCCAAATGGAATTATTTACAGGAATCGGCTACTGTAGATTTTTTAAAACTCTCTGAATGCAAACCAATACACTTTAAAAAGTTTCTCAAATCCTAAAGAGGTTTTTTTTTTAATGTATCCATTAGCAGATAGTTACTGGAATGTAAACCATAGTAGTTAAACTCTCTCTTACACACACACGGACAACCACTCCCTCTCTAAAGTCTTCCCAAATTTGTACCGCTGAACTGTTGCAAATGCTGTGAAAGAGAAACAGAAACAATGTAGAGAAAATGTCCTTTAACCATGCATGAAGTATATATAGGCAGATCTCTCTTGGTGCAGCAGAGAATGGAGCCATAAAATCTCAGCCCAATCCCCCTCACAAAGTCGTATGTCAAGATGTGGCAGAAAGCTGGCTTCAAGTTCTTTGGGTTTGACCTTCCCATCTAGGGCTTACAGTAAATGACACAAACCTAGGTATTTATCAAATGCAGCAGTTTTAAAATGTGATCACATAACTTCTTATATTGCTTTTGATCTTGAACAGAACACATTTTTACACCTAAAATGCATTTGCCTGACGCAGACTTAGCATTGTTTATGGATATTTTATTGTGGCCACTACATTATTTATCTTACTCTTAACTCTAGAGAAGTTGTCCCATAACAGCATAGGAGCTAGGGCTCCATATTTTTGCCTGTCTTGATTTTTCTCACAGCAGAAAAAAAGGAGAACATATTGCCTGTTTTTCTTTTGCCACAGAAAATGAGATTAGCAGCAACCCATTATGTTGGGACCAGGAATTATGCCTGTGTTCAATACTTGAATTGACCAGCACATTAGGAGAAAGTTCTTGATTGCATTACAGATTCAACCTTGTCCAAAAATACACACAAAGACACAATTCACAGGAAAGTCAAGGGGAAGGGTGCATGAGAGGGCTGAACTGGGTTCCTGGGAAGAAGCACGCCTCTGATGCAGCAGAGGAACTTCTGAGCTTACATTTAAACTTACGTTTAATTTGTGCTGGGGAAAGAGGGAAAACACTTATTCAGATCACAGAATTGCAATTATGTAAGTATTCTAGAGAGAGCAGATTAAAAAAATAAGGAATATTTCTTCATTTAGATAACACAGACTACTCACTTTCTGTGTTATTCAACATAATATTTTAATTTGTGTCCTTAGAAATTCAAAACAGTTTAAAATTTATTGTTACTTGAAAAAAGAGTGGGAAGGCTATGACGGTTTTCTGGAAATGCAAAGAAAGGGTTCACCCAGACTTTCAGACTTGATTCCTGTCTAGTCCAACTGGACCCTTCTCAGGCCCAAAGCAAAAGGACAAGGGACGACGGTTGCAAGTCAAGGGATGTTCCAATCCGATAGAAGAACAAGAAATTTACACAATAAGGACAGTCAAACACTGCAACAGAGAAAATGAGTGACAGGAGTCATCCAGAACTCAGCTGGTAAAGGTCCTGAATGGTCTGATCTCACTTTGAAGCCTTCTCTCTTGGGGCAGAAGGACACAATGACTTACAAAAGCCCTTTCCACCTGAACTAATTCTATGATTGTATCATTTACTTCTAGCAAAATCTTTATTTAAAACCAAACACACTGACAATGCCTGCTGATGTCAATAGCAATTCTTCTGGTTAACAGAGCAGTGATAACTGTCCTCACCCTCTTGCATCAAAATTCCTTCTTACCCCAAACTCCATTAATTGGCATCATTGTCCAGTTTCTGCTTACCTGCTTGCTTTGACAGCTTGCCTTGAAGGCTGACAAAGTTGATTTTCAATGGCAAAATGCAGTTGTCACAGATATTTGTTTTGTTTTGTTTTGTTTCATTGCATGCAACTCAGAAGCTGAAGTACATTTAGTCAGTAACCACAAGCAATAATGATTCTCCAGTCTCCAGGTGCCTGAGACAAGCTATTACTGAGACTTACTTTGTGCAAAGGCTTCCTGCACGTCTCCTCCCACCCCGGTCAGAGAGTCCTGAGGTGCGTGGGTCGGGGTGGAGCAGGCAGAGGCAGACCTGATGGGCATGGGAATGGGCCGGCTGATGGTGTGGCTGGGTGAGGAGCGTGGGGAGCCTGCCCCCTGCGTCTGCAAAACAAGCAAGGGGTTAAACAGGGCCTTTGCAAGAGCCTGCCTGCTGTTCTGGCCACCCATCCCTCGGCTTAAAGGCATTGTGCTGTTTGCAGAGCAGTTGGGTAATGTTAATTTTGCTAGAAGAAATAAACCAAAGTCAGTTGTTAGTTGACAGCAAGGCTTCTGTGTAGAGAAACAGTAAGTAGGAAAATATGAGTCAAGATCTGACTTCCTTTAAGCATGGGAAAATGTCAGGCAGCTAAATTAAAAAAAAATCCAAGTTAATAAAAACCACACTATAGATCTCTCTGCCCTCTCCCCTCTCACTCCCCCAGTTCACATGCATGTCTGCTGAACTGTAACCCCTTCTGGCTGTGAGAAGGGGAAGGCTGCTGGTTCAGCCTGGGCAAGGGACTGGAGCAGCCCCTTCCAGCAGAGCCCTGCCACGAGAGCTGATCACAGCCCTGCCCTCCGCCTCCCTGCAGGACAAGTTCATGGTACGTGCAACCTCTCACTCACATAAAGTCTGACACTCGCAATAAATCATACAAATTTCTGCCTTTTATTTGGAGCTAGAGAACTATTTAAGCCACTACTAAATTATCTGCTCCACAGGACATACTCAGGCACTCCCAAAACAGTGCGGGGATAGGGCAATATAAATTCCTGCTATGGATTCAGCTGCTGGAAGCAAAAATGTTTTAACGCCACTCATATAAATGCCATGCTGTTAGCACCTCACAGTTAGGATCACTCAGCTGAAATTCAAGCAGACTTTACAAAATTGCAATTTTTACTAATGCAGCTAGGTGAGTGATACCAACAGACACAGCGCTCTTCTCATCCCTTGTTTCAAAGTCCTGGGAATGTGCATCCATGTGAGAAAAAACTAATGCTGGAGCCTGCACCAAACTGCACACGGCTTTTGAAACCCAGTGTTTAGCAGGTGCCAAGGATGGAGGTGGCTTGAATGCTTTTAAAGGGGAACTGCAACACAAGCTCCTGGTTGTTTTCAGTCAGAAGTGACTGGAGATGTGGTGTTCTCCTTATCTTGGCTTTATTTTAAAAATGCAGGAGGATTTAACTCTTCCCCTGGCATTTATTTTGACTCTGGTATTGGTTGCCACTGCAGCTCTTGTTATGTTTGGCAAATATGTTCTAAAAAATACAAGAGCAGGCCATTGCAGGAGGAGTGCAGCATTGCCCTTGAGATTTTTATAAATTCCTGGCCAGGACCATAAATAATATATCAGAATACTAAACTATTTGTTCTTCTATCCTATCACCCCTTTCTAAGGGACATTATCACCTGAAAGTCATCAAGGCAAATCAGTTTTATGAGAAATAAGCACATTACATGGAAGAATGGAGGATTTAATACCTTCAATTTCTTTAATGATTGGTTTTAGAACATTTAAATGATGGATGAAAGGCAAATCAAATACATAAAGGCCAGATGCTCTCCTGTTTCTAGAATCATCTATACCAGCTCCAGCAGAAATGGAGATATTTATTCCTCCAGAGGAAGGGCCCAGAGCAACTTGGAGACGCTCCAAGGTCCTCGTTAGTCATAACCTCTGCACATCAGGCAGGGCATCCAGGATCTACAGCTTTCTTCTTTTCATGCTCCAACAGAGCACATTTCAGCCTCACTGAAACACATTTGCAAAAGAATTTTTGATTCTCAGCTCTCTGAAAGACAAGTTGCCTGTTTCACTTGCCTTTTTCCTTAGCTCCCTTTTGCCTTTGATGTCTGCTCTGGGAACACCAACAACAGTGGGAACTTTCAGAGAAAGATGAGGAAAAAAATGGACAAGATTTGCTTCCTGTCGTCATATTCAGGAATGAACTTCAGAATAGGAATTTTATTTACTAAAAATAACAGATGCCCGCCAGTACTTCTGGGCTGGAATTTTCCCTTAAGAGATGTGAAAGTTGCTGCACATCCAGTGCTTACCCTCTGTCTGCTCTGCAGCTATGACTGAGGTCTTGTGTTTATGATAAACACGAAATGTTTGGGAAGCACAGGAAGATGAAGCATTCGGAGTTCCTTGTCCAGCAAAACCTCACTTTTTATACGATTTGGGCAATATCGGACAGAACTGATGAACAGCAAGTTCAAATAGGAGGATATTAGGGAATGCCTGATTTCAGAGAGGTGAAAACTTAATATATTTTACTCATCTAGACCCACCTCAGCCCAGGTATGTGGGAATGAAGTGGTATTAGGATTGGATTCCTGCTAAGTGGTTATCAGGAGAATTGTGGTTTTCAAAGGCTAGACCTAATGGTTTGAAATCTGCTGTGACAGCCAGTCTTAACTTCTTGGTAAGGTCAGCAGAGAAGACAAGCACTGAATTGCTCCCAAACCTTGACAGCTCTACCAGCTAAGGACTAAAGCATACTGAAAGGGGAACTACCACAGCCACTGTGGGTATTTGGATGGCTTCAGCTTTTGTGTTGTACTTGGTGGCAGCTATCAGTGCTCTCATGCCTTACAGGAAGATTTTCAGGTATTTTATTTAATTCAGCATCCCTAGTCAAATTGCTACAGGTCTTAAGTTAACTCTTGCTAGACAGGAAAATTTTCCCATTATCAAGTTTCATGCATGCCTAGCATAAAATGCTTGACATGAAAACTGGCTTTCCAGGAGTTTTAGCCCATTGCTCCCTCTGCTGGGACTGGACTGGGATGACATATGGGGAAATCGCACAGCCTCATCAAAAGACAGGGATGTGAAGAACTCATTATCCTTTTTCAAGGAAGGGCAATGGAGAAATAGATAATTCATAAGCATTAGATGAATTGCTAGGCTGCTCATTCCAATTGAATTTCTCCAGAAATTAATTTAATCCTGTTTCTCTGAACAGATCATGAAATGGCACAGCATAATGGGGATCATTAAATGGAAATGGTGAGAGTAATTCTTTAGCATCATCACCTCGTATTCAGTAAGGCTATTACTCTTGGAAAAAAAAAATCTCATAAAAATACCTCATAGCAGCCCGAAAATGTGCTTTCACTTGCACTGCCCAGTGAACATTTTATATGATAAGGTAACTCCTGTCACGCTGGTAGCTTCTCTTTTGTGAACAGATCTTCAGAATCAAAAAAGACAGCCCTAACATGGAAGTGGTATTTGATCAGATCTATTTTTTTGTGTGCAACAAACTGATGCTCCACAAAAATTAGCCAAATGTTGGTTTTATGAAGGTGAGCACTACCTACAAACTCTGCATGCTGTATCACAGACAGAACACATCAGACTTTTGACTGCACTTCTGCTGATGAAAGCAGGAGGAAGTGCGTTTTGTTAAAATGAAACGCTTTTATTGAACTCATAAATCAGACTGCTATCTGAAATGTCTTTTTTTTTTAAGCCTAATATATTTCCAAGATCCATTACAATACTGAAAAGCTCTGAAACAATTAAATCTTCCAAAATTTACTATTATTAATGTAAATACTTTCTCTTTTTGATCTAGATTGCAGAAAACATTTATTTCCCTGAAGACTCATGGGACTGTTAGCATCAATGCTGACTTATAAAGATGTGCACACTACACCCTAACTTTTTCTGGATAAAATGGGCTTTCAAACTCATTGCCCTTGTCTAATTTAAGCTCAGTTAGGTTTTCCTTGAAAGTACAAAACTTCTCATTATGTTCTCAAAATATTATCTATTTAATTCATATTCTAGGTTGGTTTCACTACATTTGAGGGGTGGTTTCTATAGCTTACACGTTTTAATTTAGAGGAATGAGAAAAAGAGTCCTTGTAGCCATGATTCATTTTCTAGTGCTTTTTGAGTGCTAGGATGTTTCATTGTGAAAATTGTTT
>VYZR01031087.1:27798-42770 GCA_013400675.1 Oxylabes madagascariensis
TAAACAGGGATATAAGTATAACATTTACATAAATATTTTGGCCCCTTGACCTTCTTAACTCACAAGTTCTAATGCAAACTATATTTTCAGGTCATATTAAAACTCAAATGTTCATAAAGAGAAGCTCAGAAGCCTGCATATTCTAGTGGTTTACATTTATTTTAAGATTTATTTAAATGGTCAAAATTCAAAAGAATGTATATAATCATGTTCAAAGCAGGTTAGCCGAGTTAGCCACACAGCTTTGTTGTAGGTCTACAAACAGGTGTATGAATATATGTTCTTGAGACACAACTCTAAAATCAAGATGTGGAATTTAATTGTAGATCAGATAAGGTTTGTGACTCAAATGGAAAATATCCTCCATCTTTAGCTTAACGGTTGGACTTTACGATCTTAAAGGTCTTTTTCAACTGAAAAAATTCTTTGACACTTTGTTCTACATTTAAATTTCCTGTCACGGTAGCTGCTTTTATTAGGTGACATGCTATTGCATCCCAATTCTGTTTTCTCTTTTTTCCCCCATTTTAGATAGAATTCTCTAAAGTCTATTGATGCCACTTCCTAAATACCTACAATGACAACCATCATCCAGCAACAACTAAAGCAGAAGTTTCTACATTTGTGTGGAAACTTTTACTTACATGCCCTTGACAATAAAAATGGATGTTATTTTCATCATAAGTACCACAGGCTGTAAACATCGTACAAATCATGTGTACCATTATTGCTGTAAACAGAAGCTAAAATCCTAGACAAATGCCAATGAGCCAGACCTGGGCAATGAATACTTGCTCAGAACCATGAAACTGATTTTTTTTTTCCAGAGACCTTTTCGCTAAATAACAACCTGATGTAGAAAGTGCTGATTTTGGGGGTGTTCAAAGAACAGATCTACATCTAAAGGCTTGTGGTTCAGGCTTGTCTCTAATTAAGAAGTGTCCTAAAGTGAACAAAGGGCCACACAGTAGGAAATATATGTTTGCAGACACCAATTCACACCTGTTAATGATTAGTTTGCAGACACTACCAGATGTGCTGTTTATCTGATGATCACAGTAATTGAAATGAATTGCTCTGAATCAGTCATGTGAAATTGTCCCAGTTAAGTAGATGTGCTGTTCCTCCTCTGTTTTCTTATGGGAGAGATGGAGCTTATAATTTTCTTTAACACTGTCCTTTACCCTTTAATTAGTGTTCCCACAAAGAGTTGGAGCTGCATGCCATAACCTCATCAAAAAAACAAAGACAGACAATATGTCTGTACAGAAAGATTTTAAGTCTGACAATGGGTAAGAGTTCACAGAGGCATTGGCTAGCAATAAAAACAGGTCATGACTTTAATCACATATACAGAAATCTGCAGTTCAATGCTGTCGAGGTCAAAAAATGAAACCCTACACACTGGAGGGTTGCAAACTTTTAGAACTTATTGCCAGAGGGAAACAGTGGTAGTGGACAGTATCAGTGTACTTCCCAAGCAGGAACAAGAGAAAAACAAATTAATGTGAGTTCAGAGGCAGAGTACAAAGGGAATGGATGCAAACAGCAGCCAGGTTCATGTGTTTTCCCTCCTTTTGCCACTGCTGGAGACAAAGGCACAACACTGACCTGACCTAGACAGGCTTCTCTGTTCCCAGGTTGTTCTCTTGACACAGCAAGTTATCGAGATATCTTTCTTCCCAAAAGAACTACAACCAGCTATAACACCAAAAAACTGACTAATGAGAATTAGTCTGTGAAAGGAGAAGAAAATAGGAGGAAGGCCATTTAGACTTTTCTGTTGTAGAGACCTACAAGACAAACTGATCATGAACTCAGCTTGTGCTTTATGTTGTAAAGCCCATAAGTAGAAAGCAGGATTAGATGGGTTGAATGTATGTATTATCTAGGTAAACACAAAAAGAATGTCTTTAACATAGTCTAGTTACACTGGCATGGGTTTAAATTTTTTGCTGTAGTGCAAGGTTTATTTTTTTATACATTACTCCAGGTCTGCTGATGCCTTTGATTTAGATTGTGGTAATTTTTCTACCTTTTACTATTTGATATTTTTCCTGCTATCCAAGAAATCTTTCATAGTTTGTGGCAGATTGAAGTTTCTTTATATCTCCAGCACAGCATAAAGAATACTGGTCCTGGTCTGCCTAGAGGAAAAAAAAAAACCTAAACCACAAAAAACATCACAAAAAACCCAAGAAAAAATCTAATTGGAGAGATCAGAGAACTGAAACTAAGAATGGACCAGAAACAAGCATTAAAAGACTTTTAAACTATGGTTTCCTGAGATTTTCTCAGGGCCTTTGTGTACATTGAAAGTTCTAGCTGCAGTTGTGATGGTAATAACTTCTAGCTCAGTTTCCTGCAACCTCTTGCCAGAAATACTTGTCTGCTTCTATTTCTAGACTTACAACCCCATGCCTGCAATTGAATTTCCCTCAGGCTCATGACCCTGTGTTTTACATGAGGTCACAACACTTCATTTGGGAAGGTCACCGTTCCTATCTGAACAAGAACAGAGGAAGTTTGCTCTCAGTTTTGGAGTATCTTTTTTTCCTAGAATACTGCACCTCCAGCACTATTATATGTTACTTAATGATCTCCATTGTACTACTCGAAGCTGGAGCTCACGTGGCCTGTTGAAGCTGTTATGAAGGAAGACTACAGAGTTGGAAGAAAAGCAGAAATCTCTGAGATCTCTGTTCAGTGTGCTGTCCACTGGACCATGAGCAGTAGTTGGCAGATATAACTAACAATATTCAGCCTTCTGTTGGTGAAGGCTTATTAAAAATTCTAATGATTTGTGTTTTTGTCTCAGGTTATTTATCTTATTCTCTCTCTCTCTCTGTGAATGCTGGAAGGAGGTAGTCAGCATCATTACACCCCAGACAATTGAGTTGATTGCTTTTTTCATAATAGTGTTGGAGAACAGAGTTGTGCAATTTTCAGTAGGCGAGAGAACAGACAGAAGAAAAAGTGAGTGCTTTAAATAGAATTACTGCAATGCTGCTTGCAAAATGCTCTTCATTAACCCTTAATAAACAGACCATGCTCAGCTATTGGCATGAATTTATTCATTTAAGTTAGCAGTTCTCCATCTATAGATTTTTCCACATGAATATTCCTGTCCTCCCTCATTCTGGATTTCCCTCTCTTAATAAGATTATGGTGACTCGTTCCTCGAGCTGTGCCTGTTTCTTATTTCTTAAAGATGCCTTTCTTTTTGCTTTCACTCAGTAGTGTATTTTTTGTTTCCTATATGTTTCCTCCTCTTTATTCCCTCATTTTTCTTTCTGTACCCTATGTCATCTACCTATTCACAGGGGTATCGAGACAAGATAAAATCCTTAAAAAGATAAGCTTTTAAACAGTTGTATAATGAAATAATCATAGAATGGTTTAGTTTGGAAGAGGCCTTAAAGATCACATAGTTCCAGCCCCTCTGCCATGGGCAGAGACATTCCATTCTGGCCTTGAGCATCTCCCGGGATGGGGCAGCCACAGCTTCTCTGGACAGCCTGTCCCAGTGTACTGTATCTTTTTGAGGTAGGATAGATAATTCAGTACTTCTGTATTGGTTTTGCACAGCCTGGTTTTTGGTAGTGGGGAGCCCACAGAGGTGATTTCTGTGAGAAGCTGCTGGAAGCTTCCACCGCGTCCAGCAGAGTCAATCCCCGATGGCTCTGAGGATGGACAGGCTGCTGGCCAAAACTGGGCCTATTAGAGAGGTTGGTAACGCCTCTGTGACGACATATTTAAGAAGAAAATCAAAACAAAGTCCCAGGTTTTGCTTCTTGTCAGAGAAGAGGAGGAGGTGAGAACATGTGACAGAAACAATGGGTAGACACCAAGGTCAGTGGAGAAGGAGGGGCAGGAGGTGCTCCAGGCGCTGGAGCNGGAGCAGTGGAAGAAAATCTCGGTGATGAACTGACCAAAACCCCCATGCCCTGCATCCCTGTGCTCTTGGTGGGAAGGAGGGAGGGGCTGGGGAAAAAAAAAGGTGTTTTAAGGTCTTATTTTATTCTCATTAATCCTCCTCTGACTCTGCTAGTAATAAATTAGCTTTGCAATCTTAAATTGAGCCTGTTTTGCCCTTGAAGTGTTTTCTCCCAGTCCGTATGTCACTTGTGAAGTTTTCATTTTTTTTTTTTCTCCATCCACCAGTTTTCATTTTTTTTCCCCCCACACAGCGGGGGGGGTGAACAAGCAACTCTCATGGGACCCTGGTGTTGGGTCAGTGTCAAACCACAACATCTTCTCACAAACTTGCTTCCTAAATCCACCACTTACACAGCTTCCACAAACCTCTCAGGTCACCCACTGCCTAATAAGTGTTACCCTAAAACAAATTTCCTAAAGTCATATGTTAGTCTCCCTTTAAGCATATCATTATTGCCACTGAAATCCATCTCTTTCTAGTATCTCAGTGGGCAATACAAAATAGGTAAACATACTTGGAAAAAAAAAAACAAGCTAGGAACCACTCTCTGTCCCCAAGGCCAATGGGCGCTGTATGGATTTCACATGGATTTCTCTTACTTCCCAAAATGAACCCATCCAAATAGGCCGACGGAAACGATCCATGGTTCACGCACACAAACGAATGGTGTCTGCAATCACACAGCAACCTGAGTCAGTGAAACTGTGTGCTGCACCAGGGTAAGAATTGAACACTCTGGTCAGCCCAGTGCCAGTGCTCATTTTGTGCCCTGGTCCTATTTAGTTCTTTTATATAGGCGTATCAGGAAAGAGCTTGTTCCTGGGAAGCAGAAAAGCAGGAAGGAGGAGGAGCCTCAGGAAGGAGTCAGAGCTGGGAGCTGGGAGCACCACAGCAGAGGCAGCATCCTCACTGACCAGTGCCTAAGCAGGGCTGGGTTGGTGTCAGAGGCATGGCCAGGGTCCATGCCAGAGCAGGGGAGCAGGGACACAGGACACCTGCAGGCACAGCCAGCTCTAGGTTTCCCCTTAGAAAGGTAAGAATGCTTTAGAGAATTCACACCTTTTTACCTCTTGCCCAGAAAAGGAAAGCAATAGAAGTATAAGAACCACAAAGTGGGGGATGCTATTGCACTGATTCTTGTGCACGTATTTGTTTGATATATTTGCCCTACATTCTGACCAGCCAGATTTGGTGTGCTTTAAATTACCTATTATTCTTGCCAGAGCACACGTGTTCTATTCGCACTGAAAGCTGGGATCAATTAATTCCTTTAGGGGGTGATCATTCACCTTACCATAAAAAAAAAAAATCAGCATATTCAGATTGCAGTATCAAAAATTACCTTTTCTTTACCAACAATTCTCCCCAGATTTTTAAATGACTGCCATTATTTCAAGAAGAAACACAAATAATAATAAACCCTGCATGTAATTTCCTTCTGAAGTTTCATCCACCTTGTTGGGCAGGAATCAAAACTTCTATGCTTCTTCTGGCTTTTAAAGTCTGTTGATAATTATTTTTCACTCCTAAACAACACTTGTATGTCCTTGTGAAGTTTTCCTAGTTTATACCCCCTCCCCATCTCCAAACCCCTAGCATCCTTCTTTTGTGCCTGGTAATTTTCCCTTCTACCAATACTAGTCACCTACAAAAAGTTAAAAGAGAATTGGTTCCCTTTTACTTCGACAATCTCAGTAGTATAATTGTCGTCTGGTAAGTGTAATTTACCATGTCACTAAGCTCAATCTTTTGCCATTGTATCAAGTTCATGAGAAAAATAGAAGATACTGTAAACAGACTGTATGCACAGTCTGGAAGAAGCTTCAAAAATGTCACAATTTTGTTTGTTCATACCATGACTAGAATGTGTAATTTGTCAGAAAATTTCTTAAATATTCACTGGGCAGAGGCTGATGCTACTATTTTGGTGATTCATTAGTATTGCAAGCTTGTAATGAAATTCATCCTAAAATCCTCCAAACTGGCTCAGTATTGAAGCTGTCTCAGAGGCTCAGGTACCCCAACCTTCTCTCACACTTATGAGAAGGGCAAAGATCAGGCCCTGTGCCCTACACTATTCTCTCAGAACTCCTCATTACTTTCTGTTATACTCATTACTGTCATTACTGGCTATTTTTACACTCTCTTGATACTTAAAATTATCTCTAAATAATCTTTCTTTCAAAATATGCCAAATCCAAGTGCATAAAAGTATCACAGTGAATTAAAATCATGGGGTTTTGACTAGAAGCATGGGAGGCCATGTACGACGAGAGATAGTACAATTGCAATCAAAGTCTGTTTTGATCATTGGTCTTCCAAACTAAATACAGTATATTCTTCTGTGCTATATACATCCCGCTAAGTTATGTGATAAAGCTCATATACTCACCCAGAGATGACTGCAGAGAGAAAATGGCAGGAGGGGGTCCCCAGTAGTGCTCTGTCAGGCTAGTTCCATAGCCACCACAGTGGCCATCAGCCCCTCAAATACCCAGCTGCACAAGCCCAGAGGAGCACAAAAGGCCCAGTGGCAGTCAGGAGCCCAAATTAAAGACTCCCAAGGAACAACCACCCTGTCTGGAATCTTCCCAGGGTTGTCCCAGCAGAGCTGTCCACCCCAGTGCCAAAACCACCACCACAGGTCACTTTTGGATTATGGGGGTTGCTGCCTGAGGATGTTACTTTCAATAGGATGCAGAGAAAAGCAGTTCTGGGTCATTCCTATTATGCAAGATTTAGGAGAGAAACCAAAGGCAGAAAAAGAAAGGAATTTAGGTGATTTTGGGAGGAATGAAAGTTGGAAAAGAGGACTAAGGGGATGAAAAACATCAGACACCTGTAAGCAGTTTCCTGGTCAGCGTGCTTGTCTGGCCATGCTCTGTCAGGGAAGGGAGCAGTCTTGTTGCATTCCCTTCAGCCTCGTCCCCAGGAGATGACTCCCTGCTCTGTGTGCACCTGCGTGCATGAGGGTCTCACTGCAGCAACTAGAGCCAGACCACAAGACATTCTGTGTGTCCATGGTACCAGGAAATGGAAGGGTCTAGTGAAGATCAAGGCTGACCACCCCTGAGTAGCTTGGGGGCTTAAGGGAGCCTGTATGGGACCGTGCAGGATGTGAGTGCCTGTGTATCTCCGGGGTGACAGCGCACAGGTCATCCTGGGTGGTTCTGTCTGTGTCAGCCACAGGAGAGGGGGCACAGCCTTGGGGCCTTCTATGCCAGCATCTGTGGAGCCTGGACAGTATCTGAGTCCAGCTGCTTGAGGGATCCCACTTACCTATGGTACATATGTGTATGTCTATGTATATGTTTTCAGTAGTGGACTTCCATTCTGCCCAGCCAGAGAAGGAAGCAGGATGAGGCTGTTGGTGCCATTTTGGCTTGCATGGGTGCTGGGAGTGTGTGTCTGATCCGTGTGCCTGGCCACGTTTGTGCATGTGTTTATACGTGTATATGATGTCCATATGTGCCTATAGGAAGCAGTCCCAAATTGCACCAGGAGAGGGTTACATTGGATATAGAGAATTTTTTTTTTCACCAAAAGGTTTGTCAAATATTGGAACAGAGTACACAGGGCATTGGAGAAGTCTCCATCTCTGGGGGGATTTAAAAGATATTTCAGGACATGATTTAGGAGTGGACTTGGCAGTGATGGATTAACGCTTGGACTCAATGATCTTAAAGGTCTTTTGCAGTCTAAACAATACTATGATTTTATGATTACATCTATCTATCTATCAATCATCTATCTATCTTTATGTATATGTGCATGAAGATATTTGTGTACATGCATGTACAGCGTGTATGTGCTTGCTTTGTGTGCATGTGTGTTCTGGGAATAGATCTTCATTCTCTGCCTGTTGCATCTGGGTACATGGAGCAGCACACTCACCTGTCTCAGACAGACAGACAGACAGACACACTTATGCAGACATATGTATCATTTGGGTATAATGATACTTTTTCTCTCTGCAAGAATGTCAGTTTTGGAGAGGTAGAAGAAAGAACTGGTTGAGTTCAGTGATATCTGCAAGCCAGATGAGGTTTAGGAGCTAAGAGTCAGGGTCATGGTTATATCCCAGCCTCATAACCTCTTGCTTGAAACATTATGTCAGTCTCTCACTAAGGTAAGGGAAAGAGTTGAACACGGAACCAACCTTCAATCTTGCTTTTTCATAGCATTTTAAGGTCTGCTCTTTTCCATTTGCTAGCCACATACTTTTTGCCATCTTTCTGCAACCACAAGAGCTGGAGTATATGCATATTTTAATGTGGACTGAGCTTCTTCCATAATCTCATAACTCCAGGAGGATTTAACATAATTCTCAGTGATTATTTCCAGTGCCTGTCTTTGCAGGTGGTCATTGATTTCCTGAGCTTCAGCAGAGTGAAATTGATGTCTAGCCTACACTAGTAAAAGGTTTACTGGAATAGATATATCTCTCAGTGCAGCTGATACTGGCAAGCACTCTATTATGGATGCAGTTCTATTGTGGAGGAGAGAAGTAAAAGGTTTTCATCCAGTTTTTTCCTTGGGAAGGCTTTTTGCTAGCATAGAGATGTTATTCAAAATTTCACCCCTAAATAATATCTGTAAGTTTTAGTCATAAATCTGGCTTGATTTCTCTCAGTGTCTCCATTCCTCATGTGGAGCTGGAAAACAGCAATGAGAACTGACAAATTGACTTTAAATCTGCAGAAAGGCAGCAATGTTCTTTGCTTCCAGTCTGAAAAGACAAGCAGGACAGGGATTCACCCTTGGCCTGAATGTGGAAAGCTTTCTCCAAATGGGTGCCACCAGGCTCCTAGGTTTATATGAAATTTATAGCTTATGTAACTTCAGAAATTGGGCAAATCACTCAAATATCTTTTTTTTTTTTTTTTTTTTTTTTTTTTTTTTTTTTTTTTTTTGTCTCAGTGAGAGAGCACTCTAACACAACAAGGGCACAGTGGGTGATGTGAGATGGGAGGAACCACTGCTCAAGTTGCATCTGAGGAGCTGAGACACTTGGAGGAGGGGATCCTCTTCCTGGCAGAAGCAGCACAGAGCACTGGGACTTCTCCATCTCCACGTTTCTCCTTAGAAAACATCAAGAAGGCAAGAACGGCACAGCCTCAGGAACCTTGATATGTTTATTTGTGCACAGCATGCTAAAGTGAAAATTTAAAGTGCAGTAATTAATTCTACCACACTCCCTGTGTTGCCATGATCAAGACTCTAGCTACGCAGAGGAGCTCATATTTGGTTGGTTATTGATTCTAACCCTTATCATGCCTTTGCCTGTGATAGCTTCTGACTTGTTTGGACACAAGTGGCTGGTAGAGGTAAGCCTGGTCATAATGTGATATGCAATTTCTTCTTCTGTGGTTTAAATTAAAAACTGTTTTAGGAATTAGGAGACGTGGAAATGGCAAACACATAAAATTTATCCTTACATAAACATTCAGGGCAAATCTGTCCTCAGAAATAATTAATAATGCTGTGCAGAAACCACACTGGGAGAATTACAAAGGTTATTATGTGGATTAAATGCCTCTTCTTTGTCTGCGCCTTTCGATCTCTCTGTAGTGCAAAACAGCTACACAATATGATAGTTAATGATTTGGGTCCACATAAAATCTTGGGCTCATAGGTCACTGGGTCTGTGGATAAGAAAAGCCAGGGAAAGCATATTAGAGGGGCTGGCACTGCTCCTGGATGCAGAACCTACCTGAGCTAGTTTCCAGTCCTCTTGCTTGAGAGGTGCTGGCAGGACGCCTGTCAGCAGAGTACATAGAAATGCACTCGTACTGATTTTCTGTATCAAGTTGAATGTCCAGGTTACTGAAGTTACGCTCAAAATTGCAAACTGTTTCTAATATATCTGCACGAGTGATTTCATATCGTAGCAGCAGTCCTGGAGAGTTTGCAAAATGCTATATTTTATATTAAGTTCATGATGCACTGTTAGAGGATTTTTCTGTGTTTTGAATGTTCTTTTGCAAGTGTTTTTTGGGGTTTTTTGGTTTTTTTGTGTGTGTGGGTTTTTTTTGTTGTTGTTTTTTTGGCTTTTTGTGGGTTTTTCTTGTTTGTTTTTCTGGGTTTTTTTGTCTGTTTGGGGTTTTTTTGGTTTGGTTGGTTTTTTTTTTGGTTTTGTTTGGTTTTTTTTTGTTTTTTGTGGGTTTTTCTTGTTTGTTTTTCTGGGTTTTTTTGTCTGTTTGGGGTTTTTTTGGTTTGGTTGGTTTTTTTTTTGGTTTTGTTTGGTTTTTTTTTGTTTTTTGTGGGTTTTTCTTGTTTGTTTTTCTGGGTTTTTTTGTTTTGTTTTGTTTGTATTTTGGTTTTTTGGGTTTTTTTCTGAGCACACATATACGTGCTGCTTAAATGATAGAATCTTGGGAAATGTGGAAGTTGAAAAGTGACACTAAGAACAAACCTAACTCCATGACAGTACTTTCGCTTGAAAATCAGAAATCAGCCTGGAAAGTTATAAATTCTTCATGCACTTGTCACCATGCCAATGGTTCCTAAATATACTTGTCACCATGCCAAAAGTTCCTAAATATTTCTTAGTTTGTGACCACTGAGAACATAATGTATATTTAAACTATTAACTAAAAACACTATGTAAAATGTAGGGATGCAAATGGTGTGCTTTTTTTGGGGTTTTTTTTGGAAGAACGTTTGCTGTGATTTCTTTTCAACCAATACTTTTGCATGGATCTAACTTGGGAAAGTCACTGCATTGTACTGTACTCAGATTTATTTTTTAATAAAAGACAGAAACAACATTCTATAGCACTACATCCATTACAAGTCTAATGAAAAATCAATAGCAGCTGGGTACCTTATTCCAAGAACTGCTTTTAGAAATTCTACCCACGGGATATTTGTGAAAGGTAGGTTTAGTGTCTTAATTCCCACAAAGTCTGTAATTCCGGCTTGTTTCTACTTGTTTGGTATTCATTACAATACCCACAAAAAACTTGGTAAAGTGTACTCATAAAAATTTAGTAAAGTTTTATGTGCATTACAATAAATACAAAACAAGAAGAGTCTATGACTGTCTCTCACATGTACAGTAAAGGGAAACAAAAAAACCCTCTGATAGCAGGTTGTAAATAAATGGTGTTTTTCAGCACATACACTAAGTAGCATTATGTTATTATAGTACTGTAATTCATTGGATAAGTGGAGTTGACTCCCCTCTTATTTTCACTACAGTAAACCAAGTATTGACTTAAGTAAGTGCAGGTTGAGGGATTTACATACTTTTGAACCCGTCTGTGAAAAGAAGATTGCTTTTCTCTGTATATACATGTATTTTCTGCAATTAAATAGATTTTTTAAAGAACAAAAGTAATAGAAATCTCCATATATAGAATCAGTGTCTCTACAATTAAAGTCATATAGCTATTGAATAAAACAAATTAAGTTTTTAGGCCAGAAATGATAACGAAAAATCCCAAAAGCCCATGTGCCATTGCAATGGCAATCTGGCTTTTGTTCTTATCAACAAAGAAACATAACCTGGGATTTTTTTGCCTTACCTCATATAAAAAATATCTTCATACAGACTGTTAATAGTAGAGTAATTTTTAGACATTTTGTTTTGAGCGGTCAATGATTAAGAGCAAGGTATCTATAGCTCTTTTTTTGTTATTTTTAGGGCCCGCCCAGAGTTTCTTACATTATATAAAGTATTATTTTTTCAATCAGTTATTATATTTCAGATTTTCTCTGGGCAGCACAGATAAAATGAACACTTAAATAGTAAATACAAATACAGAGGGCTAAAAGTCCCTGAAAAATTTTCTATGCCAAAAAGCAATGTTATGTATAGACAATATTTATACACTGGTGAGAACTATTTTGAAACCTTGAAACTTGAAAGGCTGGGTTTTTTTCTAAACCTACCAACTCTGCAAAACTTGCAAAGTGTAGTTTAAAGTCCCAGTTTTTAAAGCTGCCATGGCACAGTGACATCCCTGTGGAGCAGAAGCTGGGGACAGTGGGGCTTCCCCTGGGAGGGCAGGGCTGGACCCCATGGACAGGGCTGGTGCCAACACCCCAGTGAGGGGCAGGGGTTGGGGAAGACATGGAACAGGACCATCCCAGCCCCAGGAATCAGGCACCTCCAGGGGATCAGGGAGCCAGTATAATATTGTTCTGTGCAGCATCCCATTGCCAGCTGATAACCAGTGGGAAGTAGTGCTGCCACTGCAAACACCTTAGAGGAGGGTCCATGAAACAGCTGCCTAATCAAAACCTCATCTAAGGATGAATTTTCAGTGAAATAACTCCAAAAGCTGCCAAAATACCATGTCTATACCATATACTGGTCTGTCAAAAAGATGCCTGAGCCAGCCATTCTTGAGCTGGCTATAAGCAACAAAAGTAATCTAGTCTAAGGGGTGCTGAGCTTAGCTGGGATAAGAAATCAGATAAATTAGCTCATTATGAGCTTCCCAGTGTGCTTGCCACCAGTGTATGCACCTGAGATGCA
Source organism: Oxylabes madagascariensis (assembly GCA_013400675.1). NCBI lineage: Eukaryota > Metazoa > Chordata > Aves > Passeriformes > Timaliidae > Oxylabes > Oxylabes madagascariensis. The sequence goes on from VYZR01031087.1 coordinate 40,224, forward strand.
TTGCACGGGTCTAGCTCAGCTACCTCAGTATGATGTATCATTTGTTTGTCTATCTTCAAGCATGTAGGAGGGTGTTTTTACACCCTTTTAAAGTTCAGAAGGTACATTAATCTTTGCAGAGTGTGGACTGCCATTGGGTAGGTCTGTCTTCTAGTGCTCAGGACATCAAAAGGCTAATTTAATAAATTTGCATGTTTCAAAAAATAATTTAAAATAAAACGAATACTCTGTGGGCTTAATCTGAGTTTCACGATAAATTGTTGGTCATAAGCTGCTCAAGTTTTCTCCTGATTTTATTTTTGCTAAGAACTCTAAAGGAATTTTGCTGTACCAAGCTATTCAAATTTAGAACATAATAGAAGCATAAGCTCTTATCCAGCAGCAACCATATCTGCCTGCATTAAAATACCTAACTTTATTTGCTCAATCTCCAATTTACATTTATCTACTCAAACACAAGAAAGGTCTGCAGGCTAAAAAAGAGAAAAGCATTCCGCGGCTCTGACATGCAGAGCACACAGACAGAATAGAGTCCTTTTCCTGTAATGGTCTGCATTTGTCTACTAATGATTCTGACAAAGCCAAATATAACCCAGCCCAGGACCTTAAAAGCTGATTTGAATAAATTTACAGATGCTTGTTATTCATAGCTCCACTTGGCGTTGCTTTGTCTCTCTATGCTCCATTTTCAGAAGGCCTAAGATTCAAACTAGATATTTTTGCCATGGGTTTTTACTTTTGAGGAGGTTATTTATACTAACCAGAGCAACTGTCTCGAGTATTGCAATCCCCCAATGCCTTATGCCACACAGCCTTAGATGTGCCCTTGTGGCAGAGGAGGCTGATGGCATCGTGCTGCATTGGAGCTGCTGCCAGCAGGTGGAGGGAGGTGATCCTTCCTCTGAAGTCAGCACTGATGGGGCCACATCTGGAGAACTCTGTCCAGTTCTGGGTTCCTCAGTACAAGAAAAACACGGACGTACTGGAGAGCATCCAATGAAGGACCACTGAAATGATAAAGGAACTGAAACATCTTCCATGTGAGGAAAGGCTGAGAGGGCTGGGACTTGTCAACCTGAGAAGTGGATATAAACACATGAAGGGAGTGGGCAGACATGCATCCAGGCTCTCTTCTGTTGTGCTTGTGACAAGGCCAAGTGCAATGGACTCAAACTGGAGCACAGGAGGTCTCCTCTGACCTGCAGGGTAAGTTGGTCCTCACACAGGAATTTTTACCTCACAAGTCTTACAGAACTCACTATCAATCCACATACAAGCTTATCTTTGTAAATAAACATAATTTACATGCAGGTGATTTAGTTTCACGTCAGATGCACTCCACAATTTTTAACTCAGATGCACAGTATATTTCATCCTTTCATCAGTTCTACAGGAAAAATAAAACCCCAAGAATTAAGCCTAAACTCCAGGGCTTCTGCTCAGTGCCACAGCTGTGTGCTCTTCATGCGACTTCCCTGCCAAAACCCTCTAGAAGCAGTGACACCCAGGTTTGGGTTTTTTTAATCTATATTACATGCTTTTTCTGCTCTGGTGACACAGTATGGAAAGATGCTCTTATTTTCTTTGTATAAAAGGTCATGGGAAAATTGTTGTTCTCTTGTTCTCTATGATAAATTGGGTTAATTTGCATCAGATCACATTGATTTGTGATGTCACCATGGTATCATTTTATTAGGGAATTTTGAAGCACTGCCATTTGCAAGTCTCTGCTTGCAATGAAAGGGTTAAAGACTTTTCTATCCTCTGAGGGATTCAGAATATCTCATTAAAATTCAGTGGAAGGACGACCTCTGGTTTAAGGCTAAAAATCTGTTTTACTGTCTGATTGGGTTTTATATAAAGTTCCACATAATTCTAGTTAAACCACAATTTGTAATGCTATGGCAAATTATCATTCAATTAGACTTAACTCTCACTGAAATACCCACACATAGGAGATATTGGAGATTCCTAAAGAAAGGTGCACGGGGTACGGCTCGTGTTCTGTTTATGAAAACAGATGGACATTTCATTACAAATCAATAGGGTATAAGTGATGTCTGAAAAAATTATTTTAATATAGTTAATTTCCAAAAGCATTAGCTAGAAGTAAATGCTTGTCACTAAGCCAGGTTGTGTCAGCTTTATGAATATTGAGCACTGCCTTGGCTCCTGAAGTAGGAAAGAATAAGTTTTTGCTTAGTTACCCAAGAAGGCCTACTTAACAAAAGAAAAGTACTCTTAGGATGAATCTCAAGTACACTTGGAGACCTCACATTATGATCCTTTGGGATTATCATAGAACTCTGGTATCATAGAGATCACATTTGACTTCCATGTTTATACAGTGAATGCTAAAAGCATGACAATGCCTTGTTCTTCTCCTAGAAAATTCATGAGTAAAATATAAATATAAGTTGACATCAACAATTCACTTAATGATATGGCAATTAACCTCAGTCCTCCTGGAAACTATGCTAAGGCACATGGAAAATGAGGTGGATTGGTAACATCCAACCTGGCTGCATGAAGGGAAAATCATACTTG
>VYZR01031090.1:0-10436 GCA_013400675.1 Oxylabes madagascariensis
AATGTGTTCTTGTCTTTTCTCTGCCAAGCTTTCCATTCTCTCTTCTTACCTTCCACTTGCATATCTAAGTGTCATTCTGCCCATGTTTTTCTTCCCAAACATTACACAATGTTTCTCCTTTACATGACAACCCTGAGGGCCTCCATCACTGAGGGGGATTGAGATGGATCCCTCTGCAGTTAAAGATGCAAAATCTTGGAGTGGCTGATTGCAGCATAAACACAAAACTAGCACTGAGGAAGAGAATCTTTAGGGAGTCATGGCACTCTAAATGATGTCCTGATCCAAAGGGCACAGAAATTATTGCAAGCCTAGCAACTGTCTTCAAAAGGTTTTGAATCACACCATGGGCTGCAGCAGTAGCACTCAAAGATTGGGCTAGTTTTTGGGGAGCCACCATCCCTCCACCTGCAAAGCTGAGATGTGTATGCATGAGGAGAGAAAAGTAGCTCTTGATTGTCACAGGTTTTCCCATTTATTCCATGTCCAAAGCATTTGTCATGTGACTCTGGCTGCCGGCTCATTGATGTGCTATAAAGGTTGATGTTTTTCTCATATAGCCATACCAATAACATTAGGGCAACCATAGGGCCTGTTTTACATTATGAAAGAGGAGAAAATTCAAAACCTTGCTATATTCTGCAGATACTGCAGTTTTCTGCCTTCCACCTCTGCCATTGGTGAGCCAGGAGAGAACTTTGGGAAAAGCATTAACTTCTTACATTTGTGGGGGGGCATGGAGGGAGAGGAATACCTGACTGGTAGTTTTCACACTGGACCAGCTCAACGCCAAATCCCTCTCGCATAACTGTGACTGTACAAAGTGAAGAGTAGGTTCTGGTGCTGCTTCTGAAGGTGACAGGGCAAGGGAGCCTTCTCATCCTCGGCCTTACCACCATGCTTTATGATTATTGGGTTGGTTCTTCATAGAGAGAAGAAGGTTCCTTTGCAAAGAAAGGAGGAAGATGCAAAACAAACCACTGCATATTTATCTTTAGATGGAAAATAAAAATTACAGTCATGCTTCATGCTATGGTGTTTTCGTGAGAACGAAAATTTATTGCTAGGTGAGCACCTGTAGAACCATGCATATTTAACTTGAGTTAGTTTGGCACTACATTTGTTTGAAAAGTGTAACTTCATCATAATTTTCCAGAAAAAAAACAACTTTTGGAAATGTTAAGCCATCTCATATCAGTGGCTCCTTTCTTATTTTTCCACATCTCAATTTTTCTTTCAGATCTTTGTTTAAATTGCAAATCTAGCATCTTCCAGAGGCAGGCAGAAATAACTTGCTTTATTTCAACTTTGCCATGAGAAATTTCTATAATGACTCAGGAATGTCAAGGAAGAGTGAGATAAGGGAGAGAGGAAGCATAGGAAATTAAAAATACAGTGTCAGCAGGGACAGTGCAGGGTGAAGGATGTTGGAAGAAGACTGATGCTGAAGCAAATGACAAGCTACCTTAGGAAGAAAGCGAAGTTGGTGATGAGGATGAATGGAAACTGAGTCTGTTTGCAGTAGAGTCTCTTACCTTTCTCAGGGAGCAGATCTTAAAGATTTGCTTCTTAGAGTTACCTAAAGCACCTAAATGAAGAGGGAATGGTGAAGCCTACCATATATGATAAAGAGGCTTAGGAAAAAGAAAAGCAGTGTCAAGGAAGAGAATGCCTGCAATTTCTGGATATTTAAATGCTGCTTGACCTTTCATTTTGGGTCTAAGGAGGTTTTTATGATCTTTACTAACTAGGTCTCTGAACCTCTTGATATTAACCTGCAGCAGACTGCTAAAAAGCTTGTTCTCTATTAAGACAGGATCATTTTACAAAATTGATCTGTGGAAATGCTCCTTTTTAATAGTGCAGCAATATTCGTTGAATTGCCTGCTCTGGGACTTATGTATTAATGCAGCTACAGTGGATCTTGCGTCTCTTTCAGTTCTGTATTTATTTTCTAATCACAATGAATCTCTACTTCATTGCCAAGCTCTGATTTTGGCTCAGGAATCTGAGAATTACATCTGCAGTTGCCATGGGCAATATGCTTTGAGACAATTTCATCTTTAATGTGAAGGATTAAGGGACTGGCTAAGTCGATATTCTTCACAGGGAAGGAGAAATGTTTCTGTCTGGTGGTTTCAGCCTCCTGGATTTTGATGAAGAAGCTCTTGAAGTTACCTGTCTTCAAAATTTTGCCTTATGTCAGTCAGTAACTCTTAGTTGCAGGTATAAACTTCACTACTGAAGCTGATGCAGACTTTAAAACCCATGGTAGACAAGTGTGGAAAATCCTTCACTAAGTCCACTGCCTTCCTGAGGGTCTATTTCGGGCTCTTGAGGTAGTGACAGACTGAATGAATAATTCAATGGAAAATCATAAAGGCACACTGCCATAAATTTAGAAAATCATTTTGATTTTGAGGTTGGTGTCTTGTAAGGAGGTTTTTTGCTACTGGGGAATTTGCATTATTCCTCTGTGATCTTGGCATGATACTTAAATTTATTTTATTTTAAATTTAAAAACTAACTTTTAATGTTTTTATTTACTGCTTTTGCATATTTACATTTTATATATTTATTTTGTTTATTATAGGCTTGGGGGGTTTAAAATTAGATTTAGAAACAAATTTTTATATTTATTTTATAGCCAGGTCACTATTAGGTATCCTGTTTAACCTCAAACAGTTTTCCTCATCCTATCCATCCAGTATGTCAAGATCCCTCTGCAGAGCCTTCTTACCCTCCAGAAGATCAGCACTCCCATCCAACTTGGCATCATCTGTGAACTGACTGAAGGGGCACTCAACCCCCTCATCCAAATCATTGACAGAGATGTTAAACAGGACTAGGCTCGATACTGATCACTGGGGTATGCCACTTGTGACTGCACACCAGTTGGATTTAGTTCCATAGATAGATGGACATATATAGTAGATAATTTAAAATAATAACTGTGTAGAACTGTATTCTGCTACAAATACTGTCAAATTCTCATGCTTTAACATGAGAAAATGGATAATACTGATTTCCTAAAAATTTCATCTCCTTGCATTTTTAAAAAACATTTTTAAACCTCTTCCTTTCTCTTCTCTGTTAGTCAATTCATCTCATTCATTTTCTTCTCATTCTGTGCTTCTCTCACTCATTTTATCTTTTTTTCCTTCCATTTTCTGAGCTGCTATTGCTTTTTTCTTGTTTATTTTTACAAAGAGCATCACTAAGGCTTTCCCTGTCTGCCTTCTCTGGGTAATTTTCTTTTGTTTTTCTATTGAGATTTTTGTCTGGACTTTTTTGCTTTTCCCTAAAGAAAAAATATATGTTGTTGAACACTACACATTATGGTGGATTTTTTTTTTTCTGCCTCATGGTAATGGGCAGTATTGATCAAAGACACAGGAGGAAGAGAAGAGGATCTGCAGAGAATTTAATACTCCTGTGCTGTGAGCTCATTTTGGTTTTTAACTGTATAACATCTAGTGTATTATAGGCTACATTTCCGTGTTTGACCTACCAATTCTGTAACTTCACAAGGATTCAAGACAGGAAAAACTGGCAGAAATAGATTTGTAGTATCAGAATAAAGGGCAGCCAAGTAAACCAGTGTCAAGGTAATACTGAAGGTAGATGAGATATGAGCCAGCAGTGTGCCCAGGTGGCCAAAAAGGCCAGTAACGTCCTGGCTTGGATTGGCAATACTGTGGCCAGGACAGTGGTTGTCCCCCTGTACTCAACAGTGGTGAGGCCACACCTTGGATCCTGTGTTGTTTTGAGCCCTTTACTTGAAAGAAGAACATTGCAGTGCTGGAGTTTGTCAAGAGAAGGGCAATGGAGCTGTGAAAAGTCTGGAGCACAAGTCTTGTGAGGAGCAGCTGAGGGAGCTGGGGATGTTTAACCTGGAGAAAAGGAGGCTCAGGGGAGACCTTGTCACTCTACAACTCCCTGAATGGAGGTTGTAGCAAGGTAGGAGTTGTTCTCCTCTCCTAAGAAAGAATCAACTGGACAAGAGGAAATTGGCTTTAAGTTGTGCTAGGGGAGGTTTAGGTTGGATACTAGGTAAAATTTCTTTGTGGAAAAGGTTGTCAAGGATTGGAACGGGCTGCCATAGGGAGTGGTTGTGTCACCATCCCTGGTGGTATTTAAAAGACATGTAGATGTAGACACTTAGAGACATGGCTTAGTTAGTGTTGGACTTAGCAGTGTTAGGTTAATGGTTGGACTGGATGATCTGAAATGCCTTTTCCAACCTAAATGATTCTGCGATTCTGCGGTGCCAGGAATTCTTCTGCAATGTCCATGGTCTCTGCTTTTGAATATTTGTTTTCCCCAAGCAAAATTTAATTACTGTAGCTGCTGATTGTGAAATGTCTGATGGATCTGCAACTCACTGTGGATTTTTGATGGGGAGGAGGAGGAAGATAATAGGGTGGAGCACTTAATGAGTGCAGTAGTTTGACCAGGAAGTGAGTTTTCAAGAAGTTACAGAAGTACGTCTACGTGAACTTTTAGGAGTTAAATATCAGAGACTCCCAGGGAACTGCCCTTTCCGCCCAGGCTTCTGAACAGGTAACAGGGCCAGTCCTGGTCCGCTGTGTGGCCCCCGGGCCTGGTCGGGCCTGCCCTCCCGTGCTGGGGAGGGCCGGCCCGGGACCGGTCGTGCCTCTGGCTCCCTCCCCACATCGACTGCCGGCAAAACAAAAGGAGAGGCTGCAGCTTAACATCTAGTGAACTTTGAAAGCTTAACCCCGAGCCAGCCAGGGCCAGGGGAGTCCAGGAGTCCCCGGGAGTCCCTGGGAGCCGCCCCAGTCCAGGCTGGGCCCACCCTGCTGAGACCTAGAGGGTGGACAGGTGGCATTTATAAGTATTTTTTTAATGAGTTTTGATTGCGCGGACACCCAGAGCTCCGCTTCGGCTCTCCCCTTAGCTTAGCCTTGAAAAACCTGACACAAAGAGCCGAAGCAGCTAGCCGAGCTGAGGGAGAGAGAAAGAGAGGACCTGGGCAAGATTTAACTCTTTCCTAGCAAGATAAAGCTTTTAAAACTCCAGCTTTTTTTCATGAGAGAGAGAAAAGGACAGAATACAAAGTTAGTAAAAGAACTGATAAGATTATTAGAAGATAGGATTGAAGCAGTAGACATTTCTAGATTTCTCTAAATGTAAACCATGGGAAAAATAGACCTTTTTTGTAAATGCTGTTTGGGGGGGATGCTGGTTCTAGTCAAAGATGGTGGACTGTTGAAATTGAGATTTCATTAAGAATATTGTAATAGTAAGTCCCTCGCTCCTAAGATGAAAAGAAGTCTCTTAAAACAGAGACGATTTCAGAGATAGAAGAAGAGAATCGTTGTTGTAAACTAGAGGAAGCATTCTTAAACGTTACCCCAAATGCGCTGAGAAGCCCATGAGTAGTCAGGGGAAAGGCTGCTAATGGGTGAGGGAGCACAATCTGCAAAATTCCGGGCGGTTGCAGATTTGTGACATTAAAAGCTACCAGACTTTTTTTCTTGTGGCAAATGTCTCCATGAGACACTAGAGAGACTGCACTCCCAAACTGATAAAAGATTATGTTTAAATGGTGAAACTGACTAAAAATCATAGTTTGTCTCTCTATGTTAGCTGTAAGAAAATGAACAGTTATTAGGAGAAAAAGAAGAGTTTTGAAGTTCCAATTTTTTTTCTTTTCTTTCATTCTTTTAGTGTGTATGTTAATAAAATTTATCTGTTCAAACTTAAGTTGGGCCTGTTTTGCCTTTTCTCTCCTAATTCCATCTCACAGCAGTAAAGACACACAATTTGGCAAACAAGATTTGGCGAATGTAAAACCACAACAATGAGCATTAATGATAGACCTCAGTTTACAGGAAGGTTGTGTGGGCTTGCAACTTCCTCACTATTTTCCTTCCAGTGGTAAAATAACTGTTGTGATAAAAACATGACACAAGCCAGGAGTATGCTCTATAGATAGAAGAAAGTATTTTCTGTCTTGAGCTGTGTGTTATATTTCCCTGGTATTGTTTTCACCAGTTTATGAAGTGAACGTGTCCATTCCCTGTTTATTTCTCCTCTGTAACCAGAGTGATAAAGGAAATTACATTACAACCATGTCCTTATCAGCTCTATTTATAGCATTTTACTTTGGAACAGGATATGAGTCGTGAAGTCGTGAAAAGACTATTACAAATACAATAATGAATGTTATAAATCTGTTGCCAAGACTAGGAATGATTTCGCTTTGCATATTTATTAGAACCTATCTTTTTTTCTTTCCCTTTTTACTGTTGCTTTTTCTTGCAGAAGATCCATATCTGTCAAATTTGTCTACAGATATTTAGATGCAGTAAAGAGCCATCCATCTTCCTTTCTTAAGGCAACGTAACATGGCAGCACTGCTTTATTTTGTACAGCAAATGCTAAAAATCTGATGCTTGTAGAGAGTGTGTCTGAGGATCATTTCAAGACTACTTTACATATTGATTACTCAAATTGCCATTTAATTTGCTGTATAGCAATACACAGTCCCTTAACTATTTCTCTGGCATTCTTATTGATTGCTGTAATTCTGTCTTACATTATATGCATATATGGTGTCACCATTAAATATTTATGTGCTCACGAAATGTTAATATGTTGCGTTAATGTGAGACTCGCCAAAGTGCATTTGCCAAAAAGCAAGCAGGAATACATCCCGATGCTTTGCTTTCCCTCCCCCTTGCCCTTTCAATTTGCCTCTCCATTGATTTTATTACCAATGTTTCTCTGCTGTATCTAAATCTGTGTTGAAGCAACCCCCTGCTCTAGTATGCAGATTTTATGTTTTATTATGTGAGAGATAAAACAGGGTAATAAAAAAATGAGAGAAGTGATCTTAGGGAGGTATTGAGACACACAGTTTTCCATTTCTGCTTTTGGGTGTAGAACTGTAGCACTACCCTCCATGAGAGAGACTGAAGCAGGATGACTCACCCAGAATATAAAGTCATATTCACATGTTTCTTGAACAGTGGCTGCAGCAACGTAAAACAAAAATAGCAGGGGTGTTTCTCTGATTTACTGTTACCCAGAGATGACATGGAGCAATTACATGCCATTTAAACCAAAACTTTTAGAAAGAAAAGTCCTCTTGGCAGACTGGAACATGATGCTATTGGAAAAGGCCAGTAAAAATTCGTGGTGATAAAGTATATATCATATCCCTAATGACTTTCTAAGCTTCTGTGGGAAATATAAGCAATCAAAGGAAGCATCAGCAGCACTGGAAAACAAAACCAAGAGATCACGCTTTCTGGTAACAGAGAGAGCATCCATCCTTTTACATCCCTGGGTGATGGGTTGGGAGGAGCTAGAGGCTGCCCTTTGTACTGTAGGACTAAAATAGATGCTTTTTGAAGAGACTTTGGCGTGCTGTGTGAAGCACACAGCTTTCCTACTTGCCTTGGGGTTTCCACTCTTTTCCTACTTCTAACTGCTTCACAGGAAAGGCTTCTAGATCTAAAAGGTCAAAAACCAAGATCTGGGGAGTGAGGGAAAGTTTTTAGTGGCATCCAGCATTGAGCTGCTCACCTTTCCTCCTGGTTTTAGGTGAAATTGCAGCCTTGAAGCCCTTTGCAAAGCTTTCTTTGCTGTAAAAATGGAAGGATTTAAAAGAAACAAGTAAAACCACAAACAAGTCTACGAACAACAACAAAGAAAGCCAAACAAGCAAAAACCGTGATGGAGATGGGAGCTAGCAAGACAGGAGGAATGCAAAGCAGAGAGCAATGTCTAAACATCTGTTTTTGAGAAAAAATTAGAGATCCTCTGGGATTCTCTGGTGCTTGGCAAAATTTCTTACTTTTGAAATTCATTTTCTTCTTCTGTCCCTCATCCCTAGGCTGTGCAGCAGATGTTTAGGATGAGGCTTTTCTCTTTGTAAAGTGGCATAGTTTGTTCTGCAAAGACAATTCTTACTGCAAATTTGTTTTGACCATTTCATTTTTTTTGCAGACCCTATTTTGATCTTTTTTCAGACTGACTGCTTCAGTGAAATCTACAGTATTTTTATAACTTTTCATTTCTTTTTTAGTTGTAGTACCAAGGAAAACTTCATCTCAACTGTATCAGATGTGGCAGAATTTAATGGGTATAAAAATGTGGAAGGAGTTACTTTCTACCATTTATTTTACAGTGTTGCTCAATAGAGAATGCAAAGGCTCTCCTTCAGTCATTTTTGCAGCATTCATGGGCTTGATACAAGAGTGATAGTTCCCTGAAATGTTTTGCACATAAGCAAAAATTCTTGTCATAATAGAGAGAATGCAGACATTTTCTTCCTTTGTGTGCTGTTTGATTTTATCACCTGAGCCTACTTTGAAGACTGAATCCAACTATGAAAATTCTGTCCCAGTTTGGCTTTATAGATCCTTCTAGGTGTGTTCATGCCTATCAATAATTTACCTCATTTCCTTTAACCAGCACATGTAAAATGAAACTTTCTTTCTCTTTGGCTTCTACTTCAGTTTCTCCAAGTCAGGGTGGTACAGAACAGCACCATTGCATAGCAATGGCAAAACTTCCCAGCTGGTCAGCACTGCTTATATGTTGCTGACTGCCTCAGGCATAGAATCATGGAATGGTTTGGAAAGGACCTCAGAAATCGAGTTCCAAACTCAGGGCAGGGAAACCTTCCACTTGACCAGGTTACATAAAGCCCCATCCAGCCTGGCCTTAAACACTGCCAGGGATGGAGCATCCACAGCTTCTCTGGGCAGCCTGTTCCAGTGCCTCACCACCCTCACAGTAAAGAATTTCTTCCTAATATCTCATCTAAACCTGCTGTCTTTCAGTTTGAAGCCATGACATAAATGACATAGGTCATTTAGCTGCGGAGAAGATGAAGTTTTATGAAAATACATTTTCCTAAATTCTCCATACAGTTTCCTGGACTAAGTCTGGTATGTCTTGTAAATGTTGGATGTGGAGAACAATGTCACAACTCATGGGTTGTTCAAACTGATTATTTTCCATTTTGGTTCCACCTTCAGATTGTCCTGGAGAACAGCAGTCGAGAAGACAAGCATGAGTGCCCATTTGGCCGAAGCAGCATTGAGCTGACAAAGATGCTGTGTGAAATTCTGAAAGTAGGAGAGCTACGTAAGTTGATCTGTTTGACCTCTAAGACCTGTGGAGTGAGTTCAGTGATACCTGAGTTTTTCCAATGCAAGAATTTTCTTCCAAGGCGCGTTTCTTTGTATAGTTACACATAGAACATTGGCACTCAGAATGACTACGTCTGTTTTCTCTCTCTCTTACTAGTTTGTGGCATCACAGGGATGAGGGTGGAATAGGGGAAATGGGTACCTATTCTTTGACTCTCTTCTGTAAGAAGCAGGGCAGTTGTATAATTTCTAGAGGAGTCAGTTCATTTCCGATAGGGTGATTTGGTGTAGTAGACTCCACGGTTGTTGCATTCCACAACCTTGTCCATAGATTGGTTTTATATAAGTATCATAGTCATTCTTTGTGGGATTGCTCACCTAAACTAACGCATCCCATTTTCTCTTAGATATTTGAATAGCAGTTGATAGATCTATCTAAATATCAGATGATAGACATATAATTTACTCTGAAAGTGCGATATGAAATACTGTATTTTAATACAGAGTAAACAAGCTGTCTTTGGCTTCAATTACAGTCCCCTGACAAATTGTTAGATACTATCAAACAGAAGAGCATGTCTGTATCTTCATTAGTCTAAAGTGTTGGTGCTGATCAATATGTATAAATTTTTTACCCATCAATAATATTTTGGATCCAGCTGTCTGCTTTGGCAAGCTTTACCAACAAGTCTCATTTTCTCCTTGCAGAAGCAGGGGGCACAACTGAGAGGCTTTGCTTCCCTCAGAGACATCTTCCTTTTGAAATTTTTTTTCCCTAATAAAGATCTTTTTCTTTTATCTTTACACCCAAGTCCATGAAATGTAATGAGAGAAGAGCAATGTAAAAGGCAGCAAGAGAGCCTGTAGGTATTGTTCCTACTAGCTTTGCAACAGGCATCAAAAGCTGTTTTAAAAGTATGATTTGGCTGTTGATACACTTGAAGCTTTTAAATACAATGTCTTGAGAGAATTTACTGACCAAAGGAAAAATCTGTCTCTGTGCAATGGGCCAGGATAAAACCTGTGCATTTCTTGCAGCTTCCAAATTGATATTTGTGTTTGACAGACCCAGATAAAGGAGACAATATTGGCTTTTGAATACCATCCTAAGTAAACCAGAGTTATTAAGGACTGCATTCACTATGTCTATAAATAAAGAGTTTAGCAACTATTTTAGATGTTTGGCAATGATAGTGTGTTGTATAAGGTTCAGACTGTAGCAGACACGACTCTTTAAAATAACCTTACTGCTGCAGTTGAGGTGTCTAATGCCAAATCACGCATGACAGATCTGTCTGAATTTTT
>VYZR01031095.1:4278-15912 GCA_013400675.1 Oxylabes madagascariensis
CATCCCAGCTGCCTACAGAAGGCCTGTCCCATCTTTGGTACCTCTTCACAGCTACCATACAAAAACTGCTTTTTCTTTTAGTCATGCATTCAGCTTCAGAAGCACTGCATAGTATTTTGCAGGATCAAGGAATTGCTTGTGGCAGATACCCAGTTGCTGCCACTCAGAGCTGCCACAGTAAAGTGTATTACACTGACTGCAGGCACAATGAATGAATCCCTGCAAGCAAATACTGCAAATGCAGCCATCTCAAATCAGTTCAGCATTTCGGAGACAGTCTGTGTGAAGAACACATGCCTCCATGAGAGAAGATAATGATGGGAAACCATGGCCATTTAAGGGCCTGCAAATCTGTGTGTACCTTTACACATGTGGAGTCCTGCCTACCATATCTTTGTAGGAGCTAGTTGAAAGCTGCAATGGTGACTGTTTCACATCTCCAGTCTTCTTCTAGACTGGAATCAAACTTGGATAATGAAATTAAAACAATAGAAGTTAACATTGGATAAAAGAAGTGGGGCATGAATTACACCATAGTAAAAAAATAGTAGAGAATATGTGGCATGCAAAGATATCTGGAGGACAAACACAGTTTTTCAATCAATTTCAAGATTTAAAAGTTTGATTCTATTGTGGAAAAAAAATCCCCAAACCTTTGGAATATTTTTCAAAACAAAATTGTGGAGAAATAGGAGTTTTTGAGTCAAAACCAGAAATGGTTTTATATGAGAGGGTTCTTTTGACTTCACTGTGTATGTGTTTCTCTCTCATGATCTGGGATAAATACAGTACTGTCTGAGTTGGACTAAGAATGTGAAGCTCTTTCTTTGACATCCCAACATCTGAACTGTGAGGATTAATCTTAATATTTCTCCTATTTTCTGCCTGGAATGGTCAGAAGGACTTTGATGTCCAAAAGTGTTGTTGAAACAGATACATTTCTGGAAGACATTTGCTTCAACAAAATTTCACTTCTTCAAAAACATTTGCTCAGCTTTAATCATTGTCTCTTTTTCCTCTTTTACTACTACTAATGGCTATCTGCCATTTATGAGGAGAGGTAAGGACTTAATTTTTCAAATGTCATCACAGTGCTGTGGGAGCTAATTAACTCTTTCCAAGTTTTGAAAATATCAGATACCCTTTCTTTATCAATGGAGTTTTTAGAGTGTCCTCTGACAGACAGTTTCCTGCTATTTGCCTACGTGTTTATCTTGTGTATATACATGTCATAATCATATTATTATTGAATTATTATGTACATAAAAAATTAATTCATAAAGCCTACTTTCTACAGGCAAAGCTGTGCCCAGAGAAAGAAAGACTTGATTTCAGACTGTCATGTAATTTCATCAGCTCTTGATGAGTACTGTTCTTTGTTCTTATGTATACTTACTGCTATAACCATCTGCTCTGTACAACATATCAGAACAGAACTGAACAAAGCAGAACAGAACAGCACAGCATAAAGTAGACTACAATAGAATAGAATATTTCAGTTGGAAGGGAACTATAAGGATCATCTCGTCCAACTGCCTGACCAAAGCAGGGTTGACCAAAAGTTAAAGAATATTAATAAGGGTATTGACTTTTAAACACTGACAGGCTTGGGGCCTCACCCACCCCTCTAGGAAGCCTGTTCAGTGTTATGTCACCCTCTTGATAAAGAAATGCTTCCTAATGTCCAGTCTGAACCTCCTCTGATGCAGTTTTGAACCATTCCCATGCATCCTGTCACTGAATCCCATGAAGAAGAGATCAGCACCTCCCTCTCCACCTCCTAAAGTAGTTTATGTGGCAAAGGAAGGTTTTCTTTATCACAGATATTACAGAAAGCTGTATTTTCTGAAACAAGAGGACTACTGACATCACAGAAGGAAGAGGAGAGTAAAATGTAAAAGAATAATCTAATGAGCATGTCTCTCCCAAGAGCAATACATATATTTGGTACTATTTATCTTGACCCAGGTACCTTCTGAATCAAGGAAAGACAAGAGGAAAGAAAGGTCACTTCCGAGATGTGGAAACATTTGCTCAAAGTCTCTAAACGGTCTGCACTTTATTAGGACTGTTCATGGAAGAGTAAAGAAAAACATTTGAAAAACAGTGATGAAGACTTTAACTTGGCCCATTAAATAGGAGGAGCACAGGACAAGACTCTTATCCCAAGGGTGACAAGTCTAGATTGACTTTGGTCTCTGGTCTGTCTAGTGGTTTTCTTAAGAATAAGAAAGAACTTTATTCACCTCTTCTTGTCCAGAGAGAGATTTGTCTTGGTCCAGGAATTTCATGAAATGAAATTTCGAAGAAAACCTGTGCTTTTTATGAGTTACTTGAAAAACAAATGTCTTAGGTCTTTGTAAGGCTGCTTTATCGGGAGTTTCACATGGCTTTCCTTACATAGAGTCACATAATACAACACGACATAATCTTTCAAACTGTACCTGTGCTTCTGAAAGCTCCCCAGTATGCTGTGCATGATGTACAGTGTGACCTCTGAACTCACAACCTTGTATAGAAATAGCTTTGAGAGAGCTACGAGAAGCATAATGAATCCTCATGTATGAGAGGTTGTGACCAGTATTTTTTGAAGTCCTAGTGGGAGTTATTTTTCAGACGGGAGTAGCTGTATGGTTTTGTCCTCACAGAGTGACAAAAACCCCCCTTTTGTTCCCATTATTGATATTAGTGATATCACAAGAGTTGTCAACATTAAGGTTAAAATTTTGTTTCCATTATAAATCTTGTTTGTGGAGGTTTTCACATCTGGCTTATTTCAAGTTATATCAAGCTTCAAGAAATTTGGTGTCTAAACTGTCAGCATGAGTGTGATTTTTTTAAAGCAAAAATGTTTAAATCCATTAAAATATTAGAGCTATGGAGTGGGAAAGTATAATGTGTTCCCATGGGATCAATGAGAATTTTGCCTTTGACTTCAATGGAAACAGGAAGTGGGCTATAATGCATAATCAGTCTGAGAATTCCCCAGCCCCATCCCATGCTCCAAACTTTAGCTAATATTGAAAAGAGGATTATGAGATGTGTAAGTGATGTGTGTTTTCCCTTTGAAACCTTTCAGCAATATTTTTGAGATGTTTTAACCTGAATTCACATCTGGTCTCAGAGTCAGTACACCTCTTCTGAAATAACACAGTCAGAACAATGGCAAACAAGCCACACAGAAATCTCCAGTGCCTTCAGTGTGATAGGCTGGTATTTTGTTTCTAGTCCCCTGAAATGTGAAGTCACAGAGTGAGAGTAACTAGAGATGAAAAGCTGAGTATTAGGTTGCATGTTACTCTCCCCTGCCAGTCTAAAATTGTTCCCTGCAGCTTGCAATCTAGTTTTAAATGACCTGAGTATTAAGGGGCATCTCCATCTTTTCTCAGGAGTATTTACCAGTTTAACAGGCCTTGCTTGAGGAAACATATCCAGATAGCTACTAGATACTCCCTTAACTCAGTCTAAGGGCAACCTCTTTGACCACACAAAACAATCATGTTGTCTTTGACTCCCACCTTTTTTACTTCTTGCAGACAATGAGGTCTATTACTTCCCACCTCCTTCTTTACTTTACCTAGCCATTCACATTGGGGTCTTTTCATATGGCCTTGAACTATTGTTCTTATTTTATTTTGAACGTGGAAGTATTTTATTTTCAGCAATCGTAGATAGTACAGGTATTTCAAAATGTGCGTGTGTGTGCTAGAGATTGTGGTATGGCAGAAATATCCACAGCCTCTTTCTGAAATTGATAACATTTCACAGCCCACAAGAAGTTGTCTTCTGTTTTCTATTTGTTCTTGCACAAACACTGGCTGTAAAACTTACTGTCCAAAAATATGCCTGGCAGTGAAATAACATTCAGCTTTCCCCATATTTGGGAATGCTGCATTATATAATTTCAGGCTACATCATGCAGTATCTGATACATGTTACCTGAAATTATGCAGCTCAAACAACAAGAGAGTTTTGTGCTTTCATCTTTAGTATAAGATAGCTCAACTGATTATAAGATTATAAGATAAAATAATTTACCAGAAACATGTGGTTTTGAGTAAGCTTGTTGCTCACGATAGTGTACTCCTGCTTTTGATAATAAATCATATGCCCACGATGTATGTCCCAGCTCATCCATTCCCAGATTCTGAAACATTCAGCTGTGTATCTGAGAGTCAGTGAAGACTGGTAGCAAACAAAATGCAGTAAAGTGCACAATCCAAATTGATGTCATCCACAGGGAACTTTTTGCATATTTCCTGTACTATAGAACAGACTATTTCACATGGAAGTGACTTAGAGTGATCATCTAGTCCAATGGCCTGAACAATTTAGGGCTGACCAATGTTAAAACATGTTAGTAAGTACATTGTCCAAATACCTCTTAAATACTGAAAGGCTTGGGGCATCAACTACCTCTCTACGAAACTGCTCCAGTGTTTGAGCACTCTCATGGTAAAGAAATGTGTCCTAACGTCCAGTCTGAAACCCTCCTTGTGCAGTTTTGAACCATTTCCATGTTTCCTGTCACAGGATACAAGGGAGAAGAGATCAGCAAGAGATCAGAGTGATCTGGGTGAAGCCATGGAGCCACCATGATTGATGAATTTTCTCCCTTGATGTCAATGAAATTAAGATTTCAATATTTCAGTACAAAATCCGTATTTAGCCGTCACTGTGAAAGATAAAAATAGAACCAAAGTGCCTAAGCATATTTACAATAAAGACAACAAACTGCACAACACAGAATGAGTATAAAGGAACAGTTCCCAACAATTCCCTCAAGAGCAGTACAGAAAACATACAATAATTCAGACTCGTTTACAGTTATTCCCATTCATACTGGACTGATTGGCAGCTCAGATATTACCCAGTGAACATCTTTATTTCCACAGCTCTGGTCCAAACTTATTGTTCTTCCAGCCCTCAGCATTCCAGGCCTGTCACCAGTAAAGAGAGTTAAGGAATATTAAATTAAACTGGGAACTATGCATTTATCAGCTTTGCCTCTGTCATGAAGAGGTCTGATCTGGCACCTCTGGAAGCCTCCTCTTCTTACGTTGTGAAAGCTGAAGTGGCCCATATAACACACAGCCAAATTCTCAGTATTTTAGTTACTTTTAAACTAAGTTTTAACAGGACTGTCAAGCACCACATGCAGTATGTCACTTAACACTGTAGAGTAAAATTGACAAAGAGCACTTTATGTACCTTCAGAGCAAGTATATCTTTACCAACACTTTTGAGCTATTTTAGGTTTGTAAGCTGCAAGTATCTCCTGCTCTCAGATTTGATAACAGGAGAACCAAGACTAGAGATGAGTAGCACCTGGCAATTAATAATCTAGCTAGTCTGCAGTCTTTAATAAGCAGAATGATAAAAGTTTAAATTGTCCTGACTCTGGCAATCCCTCCTCCAAATACTAAGAAGTATTTGTTTCACAGTCACAGGGGGGCTTGCCCCTCTCCTTATTTCTATGTAAAGGCCTCTTAGAAGTATGTGAAAAGTCAGAGAAGGGTTAATCCTGAGATAAAATACATAAAAGTAACAGAATTATTTGTGTCAGTTGCCAAAAATGAAAATCCTCCCATAATTTTGTGGAAGTAAATGTCTTTCAAAATGCTTTAATTGTTCCTTTCATCACTTTCTTCTCATCATGTCCCAGAACAGCAGAGCCTCTGCATATGCTGTGGTTAGCTTTTAAGAACCAGTCACTGAAATGAAAGTGACAGGAGAAAAGGGGCATTCTAAGAATTTTGTAGCTTGTTGTGTTGTGTTTCTATTTAATAACATCTGCTACTCATAAATCATGAAAGAAATCCCTAACAACCTGTAATACGAACACATGTTCGAATGCAAGAGTCTTTCACCTCTCGCAGGTAGACAAACACTTTCATCTTAAAGTAATAAAAGCAGAACATTTGTCTGTTCCTGCCCGTTTGGTAATGCAGTCTGCCCTCAGTGTTCTGTCACTGGGGTCTGTCAGGTGGCCCACCCTGACTGTGGCCACGCTGACCCGCAAGTCAGCAGCACGTCCACGCTCAGCCTGCTGCGCCTCACGCACCAAACCTAATCCGTGCTCGCTTTGCCCTGCCTGCAGACAAGCTGCTGCTGCCAGCACTGGGCCTACTGCACTGGCTGCTGGGCTGGGACTTCTCCACTGCTGTCCTCAAGGCTTAAAAAAAATGTGCTCTTTTTTGAGCAGCACATGGGAAAGTTCTGCCCATCACCTTTTGTCTGTGGCTGAGTGACTTGCCTTAGGACACAGATTAGTTAGGTAGAAGATGATTTTGTTTCACTCTCCAGCATGGTAATTCCAGCAGATATTTATATATATAAGTAGATATATAAATATTAATATATACATGTGTGGATATATATAGATAGATATATATAGAGATATAGATAGATACAGATAGACATAGACATTATAGATATAGATAGATATAGATATAGATATAGATATAGATAGAGATAGAGATAGAGATAGAGGTAGAGATAGAGATAGAGATAGAGATAGAGATAGAGATAGAGATAGAGATAGAGATAGAGATAGAGATAGAGATGGATACAGACATAGATGGATACAGATATAGATAGATATAGATAGATTAGATATATAGATAAAGATTAGATATAGATGTATACGAAGAATATGAGTTGTGAATTTTAGAGCTTGTTATAACCTTACAGAGACCCTAATAATTTATTATATAATAGATTCAGATGTAGACAAGGAAGACTGCGTATCACCTCAAAAACAATCTTAGACTTTGGGACATCATCAGAGAAAAAGTGCACGAGAGGTTATAAAACATGAAAGGGAAGTAGTGTCCATGAAAATCAAGTTATGACAAAAAAAGATTAATATATACAAAGTAGTAATAATGACTTGACTTTCCATAGTAGCTTCCTGGAAATTTTTTCTGAAATCTTTTTTTAACCAATGCACTAAGTTTGTCATTAATTTGATTCAGTTTTGATACATAAATTTGGGAGGAGCAGAATTAGAATTCTGTGACAAACATAGCAATTGTAGAGAAACCAGTTCCAGTGTCCTGTACAGTCAGGTTACAAAACAGCAGCTCAGGCAGGGCTGGTTTCCAGCTGCCCCTCCATGATTTGCACCCCTGGGCTGCTGTACGGGATTACCCCATCTTGGGTGCAAAACAATCAGGCTGCAGCATGGGCTGGGGTGCAGCAAGGGGGCTGGGGACTGCAGGGACAGAGTCTGGCAGCCTGGGACTGTCCCACCCCTAGGCAGAAGCAGGGTAGCCCAGGGACATGGGGACAGCCTCAGCCCTGACAATCAGGCACCTCTCTGGGGATAAAGGCATGTGAAAGCTGGTATAGAACACCAGCCCGCATTTACAGGTCAGTATCAAAACCTTGTATTTGTCTGTCTTGAATTTCATGTATTTTCTGAGGCCTCGTCCTCAAGTTCCAAATAGAGTCTGAATTGAAGCTATATTCACTGGCATATCATTTTGTTCCCTTATTTCAATAAAATCCACTCCTCATCCCAAAGACGAAGATACTGAACACCAGCATAGGCATTGACTTCCAGGGTACAGCACTCCTGACCAGCCGCAACGTGGATGTCAAATTGCTGTCTGAGCACAATAGTTTCAGCCAGTTTTCAACACCTCCAACAGTGCATCCATCCAGCCCTTAACTGTTCAACTTCCATATGAGAATGCTATGGGAGGTGGTGTCAAAGGCCATATTGAAGTAAAGCTATGATACATCCATGTACGTACCCCAAATAGATGCTTTCTGTCTGTTTTCACATGTGGTCACTTCATCACAGAAGGTTATCGAGCTGATCAAACATGATTTATTCCTGATGGATGGACACTAACTGGTCCTAACCATTTTGTCATCCATGTTAACATTTAGTTACTGGGGGCTTGTTCTATAATTTCTCCAGGAACAGAGGCAAAGCTGACAGACACATTCATCCCAAATTCACTCTCTGGTCTGTCCTAAGACAGGAGTAACACTACCCTTTTCCTAGTTATTAATAATTTTACCACGCATCATGAATTTCATCAATGATTCAGAACAGACTAAAAATCACATCAGTGAACCAATGCAGTGTTAGTAGGTGAATCCTACTAATTTTGGGCTAACTATCCAAACCATATGGCATTATTATTAAAACCTTTGAGTCTCAGAGATCAGTGTTAGCCAGGCCAGAGCAATGAAGGTTTTAATTTTGAATGGAGATACCTGTCCTCACCATTTGGAGACACATTTAGGCTTCATTGAGTTTCATTTAAAGGTCACTGAGGCCACTAGGCATTTTTTTTATTCTTGAACTAAAATACCATTCTGATAGTAGTTTTGTTTCAGTATTTTCAATAAGATTTTCCTTGTGTACTATTTGTCTATGTATTTTCCTCCTTCTGAAATTTCATTTGTTGAAGTCAAGAAGTATCTAGAACAGTTGAGATTTTTATAAGAGATTTTTTTTTAAAACACTAGTAGCCTTGGAAGAAAAAACAAGATTGGTTTTCAGAAGAGCATGAACTTCCCATTTCTAGGATCCACAAATGCTAATTTATTTAAAGACATTAAAATTCCTAAGCATGATGATCAAATTCCTGTTTTTATTAGAAATTTGTCTGACCAAATTCCACTTTAAAATCTGTGACTTCCCATTAGAGGAACAGTTGTTTTTTCAATTACATACAAAGGATTTAATTGAAGAGAAGCTGGTTGATTTTATTGAAATTCTGGCTTTGGTAAAGTTCTAATCTTTCAAAAGTGTTCCTTAATATTATTCTCCTGGTTTTTGCAAAGACATAACTACTGCTTCTTTCCTTTGATAGTTGCATGAGGCATAAAAGAGTGTTTAAAAATAATTTATTTGGCAAGAAAAACCAAAAAGATAAAAGGTTTTCCTTGTTTCTCATGCTGCAAATAAATTTAAATCAGCCCTTGCACAAACCTTTAGCCACATACTTGTGAAATGTTCTGTTGATGGAAAAAATAATCGATTTTATATGTCTTATGCAACTTTTTTTCTTTGAGACTCTGAAACCCATTTCTACCTAAGTTCCTATAATACAATTTTCCTCATTAATCTGCAACTGTTAGCAAATCATATGCTGAGGTTCTCAATTCTGAAGGAATCCATATAATAATATGTGATATGTTGCCAAGGGACACTGTAATACGGAAAATATTGGATGCAGAGATGCCTCTTGCAAAGGTTTTGGAGACAGAGTGGATAGACTTGGTATCATTGGCTGTGGGGCCACAGGCAGCTTGTCAGTATGAGCTGTAATCTTGGAACACCCTATCCTAGCAGCCACGACTACAATAATATAGAGTTCGAAAAGTTTTAAAGTTCCTCTTTGTAGAGGTATTCTTTCTGTGCTAGGTGCATGAGAAACTTCTCCATTAGTAAAGCAGAGGTGACCAATGTCTGGACGTAGGCAGAGATCTGGGGTTGCTTATGCTGTTTAGTTGTTGGCAATTAGCAACTGTCTGGACTGGCCCTGGTAACAATCTCGCAAAAACCCCTTGACTCTGAGACTGGACAGAAACTCCTCTGGGAGAAATTTGGATGCAACCACCCTGTTTTTAGGGATAAGAGACTTTGGCTCTAAGTATATAAAATGCTATGCTAGATGGCCTTGGGGTCTTAGCTGAGTATTTCTACTAGTATGTGACCTTTCGTAACAATGAAATCTTTTTTCTTTTATCCAAATTAAAAGTGACCTTTTTTGAGTGTGCAGATAGCAACCAATGATCAGTTGGAATGAATGTGTGAAACTCCTTTTAATTTGGTGAACCTGTGCCAAATTACACTAGCAAAGATTATGGCTGCAGGAGAGACAGAATAATTTTAAAGCAATCTCCACAGTTATAATTTGTTTGTTTTAAAAAGGAAAGCATTACTTCGTATTTGGTAGGGATCATTTGACATTATTACATTTTAACAGTAATGTTTTTCACTGTGACAAGCAGAGATAATTGGAACTATCTCAAATATACAGCTTGAAATCTCTTCTAGTTTTCTTATTATGGGAAAAGGGAATCTTTTAGAGGAGAAACAGATAAACAGCTCTTCTTCTTTATAGGGGCATAGAATGAAATAACCTTGTAAGTAAACTAGTTAGATAATCTTTTAGAGCTTAATGAGAATATGGAATCAACTTTTATTCTTACAAGCCAAGTAATGTAAAACATATGACTTCCCTAATTAAAAACATAGAGCAATAGAGCTATGACTGAAAAAATTAAAGGTAGAGTAAGAGTTTTTGTAGAACTTTAGATGTTTTAACTCACATAAAAATAGTGTTATATATCCTAAAATGTAGTTTATATAATACAAATAATGTTATAAGACTATTATAAACACTTTGATTTATTATTGATGAATGCCATATTATAAAATAGAAAAGTGTGATTTCTACTTGATTTTATAGAGTTTGCAGTTTCTTAAGCACTGCTGTTTTATCCCATTTCCATCTTTTTTTTTTTTTGTACATCAAATCATNATCTGCAACTGTTAGCAAATCATATGCTGAGGTTCTCAATTCTGAAGGAATCCATATAATAATATGTGATATGTTGCCAAGGGACACTGTAATACGGAAAATATTGGATGCAGAGATGCCTCTTGCAAAGGTTTTGGAGACAGAGTGGATAGACTTGGTATCATTGGCTGTGGGACCACAGGCAGCTTGTCAGTATGAGCTGTAATCTTGGAACACCCTATCCTAGCAGCCACGACTACAATAATATAGAGTTCGAAAAGTTTTAAAGTTCCTCTTTGTAGAGGTATTCTTTCTGTGCTAGGTGCATGAGAAACTTCTCCATTAGTAAAGCAGAGGTGACCAATGTCTGGACGTAGGCAGAGATCTGGGGTTGCTTATGCTGTTTAGTTGTTGGCAATTAGCAACTGTCTGGACTGGCCCTGGTAACAATCTCGCAAAAACCCCTTGACTCTGAGACTGGACAGAAACTCCTCTGGGAGAAATTTGGATGCAACCACCCTGTTTTTAGGGATAAGAGACTTTGGCTCTAAGTATATAAAATGCTATGCTAGATGGCCTTGGGGTCTTAGCTGAGTATTTCTACTAGTATGTGACCTTTCATAACAATGAAATCTTTTTTCTTTTATCCAAAGTAGGTTTATTAGAGAAATCTCCACCATGTAGATTCTTTTTAGAGCTGTCATTGATGTCCATATTGAAGGTCACTGGAACAGTACAGCACCCTCATAACACTCAAGTCCTTGACACTCAGAACAGACTTCGGCACTCCACTTATATCACAAACCAGAGAAATACAACCAGAAAGATCTTTTTTGCATTCCTCCTAGAGGTTACTTGTCTGCGGCCCAACTCAATGAGCCTTTGCTGTCCAAACTGGACAGTTCATCAATGAGTAGCAAAAGTTTGGTATTTTTCACATTCAAGAACAACAGATTGACTGAATCATTTTTAATTACTGCCCACTTGATGGAAATCTGCAAATAGTCCGATGTCTTATCACATATTGCAGCCATTGTAGGATCAAATTGCCATCCATATGAGGGCAGTTAACTTCCAGATGTTAAAGTAGCAACTCAAACTTTCATGATTATATTGGGAGTTTTTTCCAAATTAAAAGTGACCT
>VYZR01031098.1:4023-15633 GCA_013400675.1 Oxylabes madagascariensis
GCTGCCACCAGGGTCAGCAAAAACTGAGTGAATTACTTGCCTGGACTCCTGAAGTCCAGTGGTTTCTCTGGCCTATGGCACCATGAGGAACCAATAAGTAATTCTCCCAAAACCAAATTTCATCCTAATGCACACGATCATTAACAACTACTTAGAAAACAAATACACAAACACTCCCATTCCCCAACAAGGGATATATTTCCTGTATTAATGGGACTGTGTTATGAGGAATATAATCTAAATTTAAATCTTCTTTCCCTAAATAATANGCACTGCCCTCTCATTTGGCGACGGAAACATGGAGAGGGACTAACAAACGCCATATGCTTTACCTGACCGGGCGCGATGCCCTGGAGCTGAACCGTAGGCAATAAACACGAGTTTGCAAGTGCGGCCAGTCAGACAAAGAGGAGGTGATCCTCTCTAGGTTTCTTTTTCACCATTTGTAAAGTTACACCTGAAGGAGGGGGATGATAGCTCAGCTCCCTGTGCTACTGATCGCTCTGGGAGTGTGTCTGTGAGCACTGGGACTGTGCTGCACTAACACTGTAGCGCACAGCTCACAGCTTAGAGGACACAATCTCCGAGTAGCTATAACCTGACAACTTTATTGCTAGCAGCAGCAACACCTGAGGGGAAGGATGGACAACTACCTCAGGTTCTCCCATTTTTCAGCTGTGCTGTTTCCACACACCATGCAAATTTGAGGGGGCAAGCACACAGAATAGGAGCTACTTAAATTCCCATTTCTCCAGCGCACTAAAGAAATTAGACTTTCCCCAAGCAGTGCAACAAAAAGAGCTGTATTTATCAAGGAGCTACAGTTCCCTGCCCATCATGCCCTCAGCAGCTGTAGTGGGTGAGCTGGATTCTGACAGACAGCCAAGACGCGTAATCTGAATGCCACCGTCCCACTGCTTATTCAGTGCCGATAGCTGATGTTACCCTCATTCGCTCGCTGGCTCGTGCTTTTTTTAACGTTTTGACACTAGTCCCGACAAGGAAGGATTTACGTTAAATCCTTTTCAATAACGCGAATGTGTTTTTTGCAATTAAAGCCACACAATTAGCAATGACAAGCTCAGGTCAGCAGAACATAGATTATGCTGTTCAAATGTTCTGCCACTCAGTGCCTCCAGCAAAAAGCTGCAGGAGAGGAGAAGAGAAAAAAAAAAATCTCACACACATTATTTAACAACTTGTGCTCTGATGCACAGCACCACTTGTAGATTTGTGGAGAGAGGTTCATTTATTTATTTACTTAAAATCCCTTAGGCTCTGTCCTCCTTCTCCACTGATTGTATTCCTTCAAGACAACAAGAACTATTCTTCAGGGCAAGAAGGCTGGTAACATTTAGAATTAACTCCTCAAAAATAAATACTAAACAAATATGTAAAGTCTCAAAATCCTTAACTTAAAAATGTTTCCATTAATTCTTCACAAAAAGAGAAGTATTTGCTTATGATCTCCCTCATTCAGCCACTGTATTGCCCTAGACAAAGAAAGCAGATTCTTCTGTCCATGTCATGACACAAAGAATAATTTTAATTGAATACTGTTCTTTTGTTTTAAAGTATCTAAACTGTGTGCGTGCACAGTATAGATCATGAACAAGAAAGCTAAGTGTAGAAGCTAAAAGAAATTTTAATTTCTTACCAGCTTAACTTAGATCTGTTTCCTCTGAAGTATCTTTATTTCGCTCCTACAAACATTGGCACCTACAGATCTTTTACATTAACATGATGACTCTGTTTTCACTGTACACAGACAGAAACAACCAAAGGTGGTATCACAGCAAAATGTAATAAGCAAATATACCACTTTGCCAGCATGATTGATGACTGCCACCTAATAAGTGCAACGCTGATTTTGAATTTCAGATCTTGATCCCATTTTTGAATCATCTTTCAAGAAAATCTAGGTTTCATTGCCATAAATTATGAACCCAGTGACTGAAGCTACATACATGTTTATGGCATCATTTAACTGACAACAGTACTTTAAAATTAATATGCACAATCTGATTCAAATATTACTGTGTCTGCAATCACTCCCTTGTTTTCAATGGTTAGGAGAGATAAGGGCCTCGACCTTAGAAATAACATATGATACAATGTGGTAGAATTTCATATAAAGCTGAGTTCAAGTCAGTGTTTATACACAACTTTAAAACAAAAATTTATTTCCAACTCAGTGTGAGGTAGGAGCACTGGAAATCCCCAGACCAGCAACAGCATCATCCCTTGCCTGTGTGGCAAGTTCATTCCCTCTGCAAGACAAGAAGACTGCCACATGAGTCTGGAAATTCCCAGCATAGAATTCCCAACTCATGTGCCTTGCAAAACAGTAACACAGGGCTTTTTTGAAAAAAAAAAAAACAAGGGGTTTTTTAAAAAAAAAAAAAAAAAAAAAAAAAAAAAAAAAAAAAAAAAAAAAAAAAAAAAAAGTAAAGTTAAATATCCTGTCCCGTTTCCCTTTCTTTTCCAGTAATATTTTCATTACTTCAGGGCAGAAAATCAACAATTCCCTCCTGCTAGCACTAACAGCTTATAGACAGATAGATACACATACACACACTTACGTGAATTTACTCAATTTACTCACAATTTTCTCCCTTGTACCTGTCCTGCCCCTCAAGGTATTTGAGATACAAAATCAAGCTATCTCTTTGAGTTTCTCCTGTGGACTTGTACCAGGCTGAAAATTTTCCTTTTAAAGCCAGTTTAATTTCAATTGGTTTTCCTTACTAGTTTTTATAATTCAAACTAAAAACAGCACACATCTTTCAGCACACTTTATTCTACAGGTGATTTTAAAAAACAAAAAGAAACAAAACCAAGACAACAACAAAAAAACCCTCACATCAAACCTGTAGTTTCAGTTGCACCAAGGAGAAATTTCTGTGGGATATATAATGAAAATGCAGATATATAGATCACATTTCTTACCATGTCCCCAGGCTTGACAGAAACTGCCACCACTGTTCCAGGCATGGGAGATCTCAAAATGCTGGAGGTGTCCTCTGCTGCTTTCTCTGGCATGTACTTGCTCAGCTCAGCAGCAACCTTCGTCAGTATTTGCAATTTGTACTAAAGAATAGGAAGAGGACTGGTTTAGAAAACTGTACCTTGGTGAATTCCAGTCAATAACCTGCGTTATTTTATGGCATGTTTTTATGTAATACATCTGTTAGATGTTCTTCACAGGAGTGTCCAAAAAACACTGTTTGAAATCTTTATTCAGAGTTTCATTTTCAGGATGCAGAAAGAAAAATATGCAACCCCAGTCTGCAGCGAAGTGCACATAAAACGAAAGAAAAAAGTACAGTAAAGAGATGTCAGACTCATTTTAAAATTGGGGGTAGAGAGTGGAGATGCAAATATGAAAACAAAAATGCCCTTATGCTTGCTGTACATTATCTTTGGTGGATAAGGAATATTGAGGGATTCATTTCCAATGCAGTGATGAATTGGAAATTGACCTTTTAGGAAAGTCTGCCAGACTTTCAATGACATGACTGATCTTAAACATTATGTTTACCTTTTAAACATTTCTTTTTACCATGTATTTAACCTTTGAAGTTAGTCATTTGCTCGGATTTTGCAATTAAAACCTATTAATTCAATTTCAATTCTGATTTTTCATGCATAAGCAGAACAGTCAAACGTTGTTGCATTGAATATGCTTTATCTGCAATAAAACCCATTCAGCAGCCATTACCTATTGGAGAAAGTATTGTTTTCTCTAGTATGTTTTATAGCAATTAAAAACAGAGTGGAATATGATGACTCTCAGGTGAGAGCATCTCTTTAAGCGAAACCTTTCTGAATGCATATAAATGTTGCCTAAAGTGATTTCGGGCCCAGTGCTTTTCATTTTTACAAACTCGCCATCACTTGGCGAGCTCCCTGCCCTCGGACGGACGGACGGACGGCCGGACGGCAGCCGGGAGGGAGCGCACGGAGCCAGTAGATGGCAGCAGGTCTCTGTGTGACACTCCCGCCTCGCCAGGGCACACCGAGCGAAGGCCAGCACCGCACTTCATCAATAATTTAAACAAAGGTTTTAATAATAAGCATCCGGCGGACGGCATTTACAATTCAAATGCGTATTTTGCTGATGTAAAGTTCAACACCTTGCTTGGAACAGTATGTTTTCCTCCAAAACAATTAGCTATTGTTTTATTAACAATAAAATGTCTTTACTTTTCATTTTTACATGGACAGAAAAAATCTGATATCCTTATGGTGAAGGTAAAGGGGGACTCTACCTTCTGCTTCTGTAGGATGCAGAACAAATTATTTAGAAATACATGCAAAAGGTGATTAACTGCAGTGACATCTTTAAAATGCAGCTTTCAAAGCCGAATTAAAACAACACAACAGAGGATTATCACCCTCCATAAACGGTGCGTGGACACACAATATTCTGCGAGATGAACAGTGCAGCCATTCACTCAGAAATACTCGCTTCGAACCAGAAAGAGAGGCAAATCGTTACGTGAACCGATCCTGCCACCACACCCCAGCAAGTGTAATAAAACGCCACAGTGATGCTCCCTGAGGTTTTAAGTGGCACCCAAAGATTTGAGGAACCGTTCCCAGCCACGTGCCTCG
Organism: Oxylabes madagascariensis; assembly: GCA_013400675.1. Taxonomy (NCBI): domain Eukaryota; kingdom Metazoa; phylum Chordata; class Aves; order Passeriformes; family Timaliidae; genus Oxylabes; species Oxylabes madagascariensis. The sequence continues at coordinate 8,641 of VYZR01031098.1, forward strand.
GTCATAATTGCCGTGGCACGGGGAAACCAGCACCATTTTGTATGCAGAAAGCAGCTCTAACTCCAAGCCTCCCGCAGGCATCATCACGGCAATTCAGACTGTGGCACTCAGGATTTCCACCCCAAAACACAGCCAGCTCTCTCCCAGCTCCAGCCACAGCGTCCGGCGCGCTGTGCTCATGGCGGATCTTTTTCCAGGAACGAGGTGCACGTGTGCGAGCAGGCACGGACACACGCTCCCCTGAGGAGGGACGGGGCCGCGATGCCTGTAGGAGAATCGGTGACATAAGCTGCAAATAGAATTGCAGCAGTGTGACAAGTCAAATAATAACATCTTATGCATGTTTCTTTACTCTTGAGTGTCTGTTTTGCAATCAAGACATACAAGTGTCTGCCAGTTTCTGAAGGATATGATCCTTAAGTGAAATTACTGTGCAAATAAAAGCTTTTTACTCCTATTAAAATTCATCTGAGTCATAAGTGGCAAGGAAAAAAAGCTTGCAGAGTGTATTCTGCTGTCAATCTAATAAACATTCTGTGTAGAGGGACTATTTATCAAAGATAAATTGTACTTTAAAGTCCTTCATTAAATCTATGGGGGGGAATATAATTACAACAAATTGCACAGTTTCAGTATCCATGGTTGGTGTCTTCTTTGTACTCAGAGTTTGAAAATAAATAAAAAAAAAAAAAGAAAGAAAGAAAAAAGGAAGAATGCAGAAATAAGTTATATTTGTGGACTGTATTGTTGCCTCTTGCAAGAGACTATTCTGATATGATTTCAAAGGATTAGGTTTAGAAGCCATTTAGTTTTTTAAGCCATATTAACACTCCTGAGCTGCCCAATTTCAAAATTTAAACTTGAAGGGAAAGCCAGACCTTCTGCATTCATCTAGGTTACAGTATTTCACAGGGGTTGAAATACAGAATTCCCTATGCACTTCACAACATTCAACAGTGGGGGAAAAACACATTCCTCAGTATGCTGCACTTAATAGCTCAGTTCTCCACACCAAGCTAAAATATCCCTACCAAACATTGTTTTTACTATCTTTATAATTTTCATATCTTTTAGATTCCTTTCTCTGCAGGACTCCTGCTTTGCTTGGAGTGAGATGTAAGAGTCAGTACTCTCAAAGCTTTAAAATGCAGGTCTTTGTTATTGATGAGCTGTTCCTTTTCCTTTTGTATTTGTTTATTGTTCTTTAGTCTGTTTGGGGGATAAGCAAGTTACTGTAATCAAAAAGTAAAAAATAACAACAGTAAACTTCTGGGGAAAGGCCTTTTTTGGCACAGTTGGTTCACAAATGACCTTTCAGAATATAAAAAGACAAAGCCGCAAAGAAAGGTTCCTTCTCTAAGATTACCTTTGATGTATTTCTGCTGCTGGCTGGACCCCACTAAATACCTGCATAAATATCCCTTTGTGATGCTGCTACTTATCCCTGGAGATGAGTTGTGGAGTGGGGTGCAGGGTGCTGTTCACCCAACCCGGGTGCCGCCTGCAGCTCGGTGAGAGCCACAGGACTCTCTGGAAGTCCAAGTCAAACAACGCCCACCAGTACTGCCACAACAAAGACAATTAAGAAAATACCACATGTTTTCATTATATGACAAACGCTGCTGCTATGCCTTTGATTTAGCGAGAACAATGCTGAACATAGGAAGCAGAGGTTTTGATATGTTCTAACCAAGTGCGGATGAGGTTCTGATTTTCTTCCTTTACGCTCAGAAGGAGGAGATGGGAGAAAGAAAGGGGCGTAAATTGGGGAAGGCTGTTAAGTTTGGGTTATAAATAGAGACCAGGAGGTTTCCACTGGCCTAAACCAGAAGAAACATTTGTTGGAGTCATAAATAGATTGCAGGTGGACTCTTGAGAGCAGAGAAATCTGCTAGCCATCAGATCTGTGCTGATGAGTAGTTGTCACCAGCCGCTGCTCCACTCCACAGGGTTTCAAAGCCCAATTCTGCCAGCCAAAGTAAAGTCAATAAAGCAGTACCAAAAGGAGCCCTACAGTTTTTGATGGCTCAAAACAGGTGTTTCTTTTCCACCAGATCACTGGAGTCCACAGCTGACAAAAATTATAGTAGGGAAAAGTGATGTTACTTAATTGCTTTCTAAGGGTAACAGCATCCTGTCCTACCTCTCCCACTAAATGAATTGGATGTTTATGTAATGCAAAACGACCTCTTACAACCAAATCTCCATGACAAAAATAAGAACACAAAAAGGTGCAGTAATAGCAATTCAGGATGGCGTAGGGGCAGAAGAAAGCAAATACAGTGAAAATTATACCTTGGGTTTTGTGGAATTTTTTTTTGTCAGCACATTCCCTACTGATCCCCCAAGTCAGTAGACAAGTAGACTGATTGCTACAAAAAAGATGATCAGGGCATATTTCACCCCATCTGTGCTTAAAAACTAGTTCTATAGTTTGCACAGATATGTGTCCCTTACCCTATACATCAGAATATTGCAAATCTTCACTAAAATGCTCAAAATTGCATTCTGTTACACCTCACATTAGTTCATTAAATATGATCTTCCCTGTACACTTGAAACTCATGTCCCCAGGAGCTGTAAATGTTCAAACTCCATTGGAGATTTTATAGAGTAATCACTACCCATATGTTACTTACGTTAGTGTGTGGACTGCTGACCAGATGTGGATTTTCAGTATGCTTTACCTAAATGTTCAACCATGTTTTTCAAATGTCTGTCATTCCTGTGGTCAGAAGGGTGAAAATCTTACGTAGCTCAGATTTCAGTAGAGAAATTGTCTGCTGTGTGTCTTCATTATTTTCACTAGCCTCACAGTCTCGGGTTTGGAACCAATGAACTGTGGTCACATAATTTCCCTTCAGCATTCCTAATCCACATCCTGCCTCAAGTCACTTCACTGTTGTCACCTGTGGTTTGACGTCATCAATTCACACGGAGTGTATTATTCTGTATTCAGTGGAAGCAATACCAAGCAATATTCCGGTTCCAAACACAATGAGCATGCTTATTTTATTGACCATTATACACGTCAACATCATGACGTGACCTACCCCTGCTTAGATTTCCACCACTGCATCCAAGAAGGAAAATGATGTATTTATTTCATACTACTCGACGGTGACAGACACCACCACCTTTCAGAGTCAAGGATTCCTTACTGAAAAAGGAGATAAATGACATTTTGCAAATCACAGAGGCTTTTTTCTCCGAGCTCTGAGTTCTAGAGCTAATTTGCTTCCACGGGGTGATGGTGAGGATTGGCATTAACACTTGCACAACATAACAGCACTTTTAGTCTGATGGAGGAGCAAACGCTCAAACTGCTACAGAGACAGCTGATGAAAAAAATAACAGTAAGAAAAACCTCAAAACAGTCACAAAAATCATGACCCTCTAGTAGCAGCAAAAGGGAAAGAAAACCGAGAGGAGCCTCACCACCATGCCGTACACACTCCAGCCCAGAAACTTAATTAGACTTGTAATTCAGCCACATTTCCCACTTTCCATTTCTTGCGTGATACATAATTAACACTCTAGAGAAACCTACCAAGGGTTAAAGCCATGCAAAAAAATAGCTTCCCTCCGCTTCAGACGGCGGCCGGGCGGGCAGGGCCGAGAGCGGACGGACGGACGGACGGACAGCCGGCGATGTCCCTCCTCCCTGCCGGCCGGGGCGGGGAGCGGCCGCAGCCGCAGCCGCGGCTGCCGGAGCAGCGCGTTCGCACAATGCTCTGACAACTCCATCAGCGCAGTCTCAAGGTAGCTGTCAATCAGGATGCATCATTTAATACAACAGCACACTAAGGATTTTCTCCTACAACCCACATGACAGCCTATCTACAGCTCTATTTATATCAGCGCCCAGTTGTGTTTACAATGCTGTTGTAATTAGAAAAGATGCAACAGGCAGCAATATTATTCAGATTCCCATTTGCCATGCTGCCGTGTAAAGTGCGATCTTGCTTCACAGAGTCATGCTAAATGACAAAAGCGCTATTTTCTTCAGTCTCTGTGCTCAGACAGCACTTCATTTGCAGCTATCTATAATTAGATTAATGGTGTAGTGCCGTACAAAGCAGGCCCACTTCACATCAGATAGCATATGAAGTAGGACAAACACTTATTTCAATTCCAGGCAGAGAAAGCAGTGACTGGGGTATTTAGCATACCCTTTATGGTGGAATGAGATGTTAATTGTGTACCATTACCTCTAAACTGCTTGCTTGTTGTATAAATCACTGTGCTAATTGATGCAGAGATAGAAACGTAGCCACAGGCAAGAAAGCAACGGAATGAGAGCTGAAGATGGTGGATAAAGGATTATCGGGTAAAACCATATGGAGATGAGATTCCTTTGAAACCTGCCCACAAGCCGTACTACTATGAGCTACCGGGGGAGAAGTGCTGCATGGATGCGTAAGGAAAAAAAAAAATATATATATATATATTTTTTTTTTTTTATATAGTTTACATCATCGTTTCAGAATCTTAGAAACTAATCCAAGCCAAGCACAAAACTGAAGAATAAATGTGTGTAATGAACTTCAACACATGCCTCCAAAAGACAAGTAGGAGGCTGAGCCTGGCCTGGGAACAGGCATCACACTGCCCGGATTTGGGGGCCTGAGTTAATAAATAACACTTGCAAACTATGCAAAGCAGATGTTCCCCTGACCCTAGAAATGCAGGCTCTACAAGCAGAAAATGTGGAAAGAGAAAAGAAAAGAAATTTAAAAAAATAAACAGAAAAACCAACAAAGACATTCAAGTGGCTACTGATAAGCTAAATGTCCTACTAAGAGAAGGGAAGCAGCTTTACACACCTGTAGTAAAAATTATTCATATTCTGGCCCGTGCATATGCAGACAAGAAAACTCATATAAATCCCCCTCCGTGTACTGCACAAACAAGAGGAGAATGTCTCAGAAGTAACAAGTAGCTGTGTCAGCATCAGGACTATCAAGGCCTGCTTTTTCTGGGATGGGGTTTGTAGTTGCTTGTCGTGTAAAACACCGTTCCCAGCTGTACTCCCCAGTCTGCATTTTCCCATCTTAAAAAACTCAAGTTTAACCAAACCCTCTGACCACACTCCCTACCACACAGAGTTGCAGCTTCCTCCTCCCAGTGGACACATTTTATTCAAGTAACAGGTTGGACTATAATGCTTTTGGGATTCTTCCTTCTCTGATATGCTTGGCAGAAGTCCATCAGCTGAGTCAAAGGCACTGCAAAGCCAGAGAACAAACACACTCATGGAGCCTTCAGCATGCCTGCCTCAGCCTTAGTTTCCTAAAAATAGCATTAAAAAAGGAAGATGAGGTACAATACCACCTTGAACACCACATTCAAGGACAAGCCAACTTGGTGACATGCTCACCTTTGAGCCATGCTTATTCCCCCACAGACACTGCAAATCTGTTTGGCATCATTTTTATTCTGCAAAAGAGTGGCTCTAGTATACCTGCTGGAGTCAACACCACTGCACTTCAAACCTATAACCCCCCTTTCCCCTCTGTCCTCCAAATCATTGAATGAACTTTTGTTTAAAGTTTCTTGTTCAGAAAATTTGGTTGAACTTGTACACAGCTAAGACTTAGCTTCATACTTTGATCACTAAAAAAATGCTAGCAGCTAAAATAACTACGCAAACGTCCTGTTCTAAGAAAATGTATTTCATCCTCTTGCAACATGACACCTGAGAGTAAGCCCTGACTTTCACCCACAAGCTCTAAGATCTCAGTACAGTGAAATAAACTTCCAAAAAGTACAGATATCTTCCTCTTGAGTGTTCAATCCCCTCTACTCCAGTGTTTGATATTGCCTTAGCTTAAAAGAGCAAAGAGAATGCATTATGTCTGCTAGACACCTCACTCTCCTAAGGTTCATTAAAAAGAGTGAGATGCTAGATTTTCCAACCTTGTTTTTAATTTTCTTTTCGATCTACTTGTTTTTCCTACTCAAGGCACCTAATTATTACTTGGGGCTAGAGGGGTTAAAGTGTTAATTATTACTTGGGGTAGGAGTGCTACAGCAGCATCTATTGATCTCAGTTCCCAAAGAAATACACATAACAAATATATATGTAGATGTGTATCCATGTAAATAAAGGGAGGGCTTAGGGGTGGACAGTTACCCATTACAAACAAGCAGGACTAATGTACAAATTACCGCTTGCCGCAAAAATCAAGTGAATAGCAGAGGAGAATCATGTACTCGTTGATGAAGTGCTTCAGTTACTTCGTGAGGAACCTTTAGATTATTTCCAACACAATGAACCAAACAGGAGCACGCAGAGTGATGGCAAAGATATTTTGAAATGACAGTAGTTCCACTACTGACAGTAGTTCTAGATTTTGGTCACCAGACATACCAGTCTGAGGATACCCTCCTTTATCACTAAAGCCTACAACTTTAAGGAAACACTAGCTATATCAACCAAAGGGACCTAAGAAATAGAAACAAATGGTAGCAGAAAAATGCCCCCGTGCTGACTCCTTTGAAATAACACCTCCCAAGTGTTCGGCTGGTTGACGTAAATGGAAATGCATTGCAGAAAAGAGCTGCGAAGCTGTGTAACAGTCCTGTTCCTAATCATTAATCACTTTCTTTAGGCCACTTAAACTAGCCCATTAGAGCCTGCAGCAAAATGCCAACACTCCCATCACTTGCATGTCAGCAGTGCTGGTGTTAACAGGAGAAAATATATGGTTTCTATGACTGTGCCCCAGCTCTACAGCATTTGCTACTTTTAATTGAAAGAGGCAGTTAAACACAAGGTAAATCATTCAGTTAGCTAAGCTGTTTAATAACACATAATTGATAATGTCAATATGTTACAGTGACATAATGCATCACTTTCATCACCCGTATGCTTCAAATACGGTCAACCCATACTTCAAACATTTACTTTAAATCTGCTATTTAGTGACAAAGCCGGGGAGAACTGCCCTGAGTACCACATGTGGAACATAGGTAAAACACATACCATTG
>VYZR01031100.1:8414-18628 GCA_013400675.1 Oxylabes madagascariensis
AGAGAGAATTGTAACTCTGGCAACCTAATGCTTAGAGCTGCCTGAAGTGGTCTCCTGTACACTCACTATATTTGTTTTCCTTGAAATTGCAATGGCTGGAGGAAGTAGGCTGGTTAGGGAGGTTGCAATAGAAGCAGGAATTAAGGCACTATTTTCTGATTCCAGGACAGACTGAAAACCCTTTCTGTTGATCTTTTCAGGGATTTTGTGTGCTCTCAGGGCAGTGGGGCACGTCTGACCAGGAGATAGCAGTGAGTATATGAGGGGTGAGGTGAAGCCTCTGTAGTTACACTGCTGACTAAAAACAGCCGGTGCACAACCCATGTTCACAGTGATTTTGGGACGTTTGGTCTACCAAGAGCCTCCTTAATATTCCAATACAGATCTTCCCAACTGCCTGTTTTTAAAGCAGAACATACTGCAAATAGCAGGAGCAAGTGAGTTTTGCTTTCAATGATGAGTAGACTGTTCACGTGAAACTGGCAGCCCTGAGAAACTTCAGTTTGTCAGGCAGACAAATGAGCATCCCAATGCATTTTAAATGCCCCTACCTTTTTCACAGGTATTCTCTTGCATTCCCACTGGTGCCTGTGTTAGGTTTGCATGGGGAGGTTGTGGCAGCAGAGGGGTTTCAGGGGTGGCTTCCAGGAGAAGCTCCCCCATGCCCCACAGAGCAAATCCCAGCCCAGCTCCAGGACTGCTCCTCAAGGCTGAGCACATCAGCAACAGGGGCAGCACCCTAGAGATAACAAACTTGAAAAAGAGGGGAAAGATGTTGCTGGGAACAGCAATTGTAGCTGGCAAAAGGAGGGAAAATATGCGGCAGGAACAATTCTGCCAACATCAAGGTCCCAGAGTAAGGAGGGGAAAGAGAATGCAGAAATTCCCCTGCAGGTCGTGATGAGGCAGCTGTGCCCCTACAGCCCTTGGAGGGCCACAGTGGAGCAGAAATCCACCTGCAGCCCATCAGGGACCCCACAGCACAGCAAGTGGGTGCCTGAAGGAGGCTGTGACCCCATGGGGAGAGGAGCCCACCTGGAGCAGGTCTTCCCATAGGAACTGGGACCCTGCTGGGTTCCCACCTGGAGCAGGAGCTCCTGGAGCATGGAACTCATGTTGGAGCAGTTTGTGATGACCTGCAGCCCCCTGTGTGGGGGAGGACAGGATCTCCCTTGTGGGAGAAGTTCAGGGAGGACTGTCTTCCATGGGAGGGACTTCATGGAGCAGCAGAAGAGGGTGAGGAATCCTATCCCCCAAAAAAAGGAGCGTCAGGAACCACTGACTGCATCCCCCCTTCCCTATCCCCCTGTGCTGCTGGTGGGGAGGAGGCAGAGAAAATCAGGAGTGACGTGAAGCCCGGAAGACAGGAGGGATGGGGGAAGGTGTTTTTAAGATCTGGTTTTATTTCTCATTATCCTGCTCTAATTTGATTGGTAGTAAATTAAACTAATTTCCCCAAGTCGAGTCTGTTTTGCACATGATGGTAATTGAATGATTTCTCCCTGTCCTTATCTTGACCCATGAGCCTTTTGTTATATTTTCTCTCCCCTGTCTGAGCAGGTGATGAAAAAACCCTCAGGAGGCCCGTAGATTTATGCAGAAAGCTTTTGTTAAACCTCATTTGGGCTATAGAGTTTTCTGCTCCCTTAATGTGCCAAGGAAAAACTTTCCCTCCAAAATCAAATCTTTTCTCAATTTTGTTTCTAGTTCACGACCAATGGAATGAAAATCAAGGCACATGGAATATTTTCAGGCCTCAAAACAGATTTACATTTCATATGGACACGGGCTTTGGTTGAGTCTTATTTTATCATCTGTTCTTAACTTAATGATGAGGCCAAGGAGCAAAGTTTGGATCCAGTTTGGAAGGAGGAAAGTATGTGTTGCAATGAAGGCTGTATTTGTGATGGTGTTAAGCTTTCTGGCTAAATTTAGCAAGTCTGTTTTAAGATACAGAAATGACATTTTTTTCTATAAAGAATTGATACATAAGTCCGTATGCTTTTAAATATATGGATTTCACTTAGAAATCTGACAGCCAGAATCGAAAACACTTAGCTGTGACACAGAATTACTCTGTGAAATATCAGGGAGAAAAGGGAGAAGAATTAGCAAAGATGGGAACCAGATGCAGGAGCATGTTTTAGATGGATGCCAGCGTTAGAGGGGGGTGTGCTCCTCTCACCTGCGTTCTGCACTGGAGCTGAGCAGCTTTCCTGCAGCTCTCCCAGCAGGCAGCTCCCTGACAGCATCACTCTCCTGCTGCCTGGGGAAGGCAGGGCTGGGAGAATAAACCTCCTGTTTACATTTCCAGCGTTGCTCTGGCCAATGCACTGAAAGGCAGAGAAACAGGCGTGTTGGATTTGTAAAAATCCAACAGCTTTTCAAGTCGGTTCTAACACTGGATGCCTCCTTGTTTATTTTCCTGCAGCAGATGTGTTTGAGAAAAACCTGTGACTGCTCTGAGGGGCAATTACTTGCTCTGACAGCGGTGGCTTTCAGTGCTTAAAACAAAGCTTAACAAGTGCATAACATCCCCTGTACAGTGTTTTCAGGAATTGCTCTGTGGCAACAGAGGGAAGGAAGGAGCAGAGGCAGAGCATGTTCTGCCTTCTGCCTGACTTGAGATAAATGACAGTAATCACACAGACAGTAATCTGGCCTTTTCTGCTCTGCCCACCTGCTGCTGCTGCTGCTGTCATGCTCTGGGCTCTGCTGCCATCCTCCGTGACAGCAGAGCCTCTAGCCTGGCACTGCTGGGAATAATTAGGGGTGGCACAGCTCTGCAGCTGCTGCGGGCAGAGAGGGGGCACGGAGCAAAGCCAGCAGGAAATCGGCTGGGATCTCACGCCTGCAGCAGCCAGGGGTTCAGCTCCAGCCTGGGCTGAGGGCAGGGAAGGGAGGTTTTTTCCATCCGGAGGGCAGCCCTGCAGACAGAGATCTGGGGATGCTGGTGAATGGCAAGTTAAATTGGAGTGAGCAGTGCCCTGGCAGCCAGGAGGGACATCCCTGTCCAGGGTATCAGGCACAGCAAGGCAAGGGAGGGATTGTCCTGCTCTGCTCTGGGCTGGGGCAGCCTCACCCTGAGCGTTGTGTGCAGTTTGGGGTGCTAGAGTGGAAAAAAGACACTGGGCCATTAGAGAGTGTCCAAAGGAGGGCAAAAAAGGTGGTGAAGGGCCTTGAGGGGGGAAGCCTTTTGAGGAGAGGCTGAGGGCTCTTGGTCTGTTCAGCCCTGGAGGAGACTGAGGGGAGACCTCCTGGTGATCTTAAACATCCTCACAAGGGGAAGAGGAGGGAGAAACACTGACCTCTTCTCCCTGGTGATGGTGCCAGGACCCGAGGAACGGCCTGAAGCTGTGCCAGGGCAGGTTTAGGTTGGGTACCAGGGAAAGGTTTTTCCCCCAGAGGGTGGCTGGGCACTGGAGCAGCTCCCCAGGGCAGCGGGCACAGCAGCAGCTGCCCGAGCTCCGGGAGCGTCTGGACAAGGCTCTCAGGCACAATGGGATTCCTGGGGATGATGCTGTGCAGGGCCAGGAGTTGGACTCGGTGATCCTGATGGATTCCTTGTGATCTGGGACATTCTGTGAGTCCATCAAGTCTCTGGCTGTGTTACAGGGGAGAGAACAGGGCATAATGACAAGTCCAGCCATAGTCTGACATGTAGATTGCCACGTGGCAGGCCTTGGCATCTTTAAGTACGGTCATCATCCTTTAAAATCACCGCTAAAATAACCTGTGCAAGGGGAGCCCTTCACAGAGCAATCCTGGCTCCTGTGGAATTATCCAGGGCAGAAATCCTCCTGTCTGAAAGGACTGTCAGCTTTCACCCTGGAGCAGATCTTAAAACTCCTCAGTACATCCCAGCTGAAATTAATAAAGAAACACCAGTCTTTAAGTGTGGAGTAGTTTTTTAAAATAACTGTTGATAGGGAATTTAAGAATGCAAATCCCTACTGGATGTAGCTAACTGAAAATGTGATTGGGATGTGGAGAACAGGTAATGAAGGAGCTGGTGAAGAGAGCAGGGTAAGGAGTAGCAACTTGTAGACATTGAGGCCTCCTCAGGCTCTGAGTTCACAGGCTGAATACTGAAAGACATTTCTAAGAAATATAAATATATCTGCTTGTTCTGAAGACATACTACATTGTTTTGTGTGTGTGTATATATATATGCATATATTTATATGTATTTTTATATATGCACACTTCTATACATATTCAGTGTAAGATTGTACACTGCCATGACAGTGTCCAATCATTTTGGGTTGATTGATTGGAACACATGTAATACAATATTTTCCAGAGTAGATAAGCTGGAACTGATCTTTAAATATATATGAAATAAATAGGGACAGTCCCTTTCTGTATCTGTATTGAAAGTTACTATTTGGGGACTCCTGACGTGGAAGATGCTTAGGATTTGTCATCAGTGCCTCTGTGGATGGTGGCTTTGAGTCCTCTCACAGTTTCTACTGCTCACTTTGGACTTGCTTTAATCAGTCCTTGTGTGGCATCCAGAAATGAGCACCCAGACCTGAAGCCTTCAATAGAACAGAAAGATGATTTTGCACAATAACTTTTCTTATACAAATCAATATTGCAGTATCAGTTATGAGTATATTGTGAAGTAATCTCTAAAACAGTGTTCCTACCAGTTTAAACCCTTTTTCATCCAAGTCTAGTGTTTCTACATTTGCAGAGCCTTACATACATTACTGAAGTTGAGTTGTACATCTCTAGGCTGTTCTCTCTCTCTGCTACCAGGTCCTAAAAAAAAATTAGATTGGTGTGAGAGGATTTTTTTCCACGACAAATCTCTGCTGGGTGTTGATAATTGCCTTCCATATAGTGACAAACATCTCATAATTTGTTCCAGAAATTAAAGTTAAACTGGCTGTTTCTAATTCACTTAATTCTCCTTTAATTTCTTTTAAGAAATAAAAAACTAGAGAATGGGTAAGGTCTTAGACATCACATCCACCTGTCTGGATGAGTTATCAAAATAACTGCTAAAAGCTCTAGATCTCATCAGTCAAAGCTTTAGGTTTGGTCTGGAATGAAGCTCATTAGATCTAGGAAATTTGAAAATAATTGAATTTAACTAATACTTGTTAATTGAGGGAGTTTTTTTTCCATTCAAAGCCTTAGCTCTTGCTCTTTTGTGGCTGGAATCAGAGCTGATACCCCTCTGATGAAAGCTTGTCTTTAGTGCTGATCAACACACAAGAAAGCATTAACAACTTCACCTTTTTGACCTCGTACATCAATGACTTTCATGCTCAGTTTCACAGCAGAATACTCTTGAGCCTTCCTTTATTGTTCATGCCTTCACTGAATGATTTCTTAACATTTCTTGCTGGTTACATCCGACTTCGTGCCCTGGGTGCTGTTAGTGAGCAACACTCTGTATTTTCATGTAATCTTGTTGAGTTTTGGTACCTTTTTGTGGTAATCTGATTTGGTTCTCAGTGCTGGGCTCATGTTCCAGGTCAGTGAGGAGCTCATGGTCCAGCCAAGGTTACTGTGTCACTTCTCTTTTCTCCGTCATGAAACAGCTGAAACGTCTGAGGCCGTGAGAATGATTTCATTAAAGAGCTTCCATCTCTCCTTCATGCTTTTTTTTTCCTGAGGCCATCCTCCGGAGACCTTTCCTGACAATCCTCTGGGATTGCTGCACTGTACTCCCTCGAGATCCACTCATTTGACTTTCCTGTTGTGCTGCCTTCCCATTCGAGGTCGTTAAGAGTGGGAAAAGGAGAAACTCTGAATACTTTTATCTCTTCCCCTGTAAGCAGTGCCACCAGGTTTTCCTTGTCTCGCCCCAGATTTGACACACGGGAGGGTATTTGTTCGCATCACCTCCCTTTCTCAGGTCGTTCAGAGGTTAGTCTCTGCCAGCTCTAGGAATAGTTGATGGGAAGTTATGGGATGTGTGTTTGTATTAGCAGGACTCACAGGCCACCTCAACTTTTGCTTTGAATTACAGTCTAGCAGTGCCTCTGCACTGAATACCTAATTTAGGCTTTTAATTTTGGTGCCCAGAGTTTGGCACTTTTTGTTCCCCTACCAAGTCCCTTTCAGCTTTATGCTGCATTGCAATGTCTCTTCAGGACAGAAATGGAAGAGCTGAAGGTGAGAAATGTGATCTGGGAAGCCACAATGCACTGTGCAATTTTCTGCTTTCTGGTTGAGAAATTATTGTGTCTTCAGTGTGCTCTGGCATGCAGTGCAATTTGTCCATGCAGCGGTGATGGGAGCTTGTCTGGAGCTCAAGACCTCCTTGTTTAGACTCCTCAGCCTTTTAGGAAGTCTCAAAAAAAAAGTTCTTACCTCTTTGTCAGTTTTTATTCCTGTTTTATCATAAAAGGAGAAAGCTCTTAGCCTTGAGAGCGGTCACATTAAGGGTGATCGTGTTAAGAGGCGATTTAAGAGAAGAAAAATAATCAGCACCATTTGCAGTGACAGATTGTCCCGTGCATCTCAAGAAAACAGCTAATGGAATGTTGCAGAATGCTTAGAAAAGGAAAGCTGCCTTTCCTGTCATACATCTGAGACCTTTGTGCCACCAGAAGGCAACACCTCTGGCTTTGCACTGGAGTTCCCTCAGCTTTTCTGCACCAGTGCACAGTTTCACACTCTGTCTGTGCCCTGTACCCTCCACCCTGCACCCAGAACAGCATTCCAGGCTGCTGTCCTGTCTCCCGCTTTCCATCTTCCATGAGTTCCTCACCACACAAACAAAGCTTTCTTTCAAAGGAAAATCTGGCTGGCAGGATCACAGGAGCAGCACGATTGCCTTGCAGAAAAACACTGAAGAGAATGAACTCAGCTCTTCAGCTTTAAACCGGCATTATTAACGACTTGAGTTTGATTATTTGCCCCAAAACTATTAATGGGTGGCCTCTCATTCTTGAGGGACTGGGACTGTTTTCTGATGACAGGTGGAGCAGGAATTGTTCCGTGGCAAAATCAGAGGCTGAAGGTTGGTTGTCTCCTCTTGAATGTTCATAGTAGTAAAATGCTTTCCCTTTCTCTGTATGACCTCTCATCTCTTCCCTGCAAAATGTAAGGCTTCCTTATGGATGTTTAAATTCAATTTAAGAGTTTTCTTACCTTTGTTTAACGGTGGAGATGTTTGTGCTTCAAGATTCCCTTATTCTTGCTTTAGGGATTTGCTTCATCTAACTTCATGACTGTTTCAAGATCAGTTTTAAGTAATCACATTAATGTAGCTGCAGTAGAACATCTCACATACCTAGAACTTTTAAAGAGGCTTTGCAGCTGATTTAAATGAAAATACCCTCTCAGTTTATTGGGAGAGGACAATTTAGCAAAGACTTTTTTCCCCTACAATATTTTTTTTCCTATGTCAACAAGGCATAGCCCAGTGAGATTGGTGACTCCAGCTCTGAGACACTACAGCATGTTCTGTACCACCAGGAACACCATGGAGCCAGTCATTAATATTTCCATGAAAATGATATTTTTAAAATAAGTGGATTCATCAAAACCAAACCAGTTCACGTCACAAGTTAGTTTTGATTAATTTTTCAAGACAAATATTTTTGGGGAAGAAGAAATTTTCCAAATTTGCAATACATCTATTTTGACCTTTTTTAGATTTAAAAATAGTTCTTTTTCATTTCAAGATGACCTTTCCCTTAGAAAGCTAAGCTAATTATCATTTAAAACTTTTCAAAACTAAAAAGCTTAATATTTAATAGTTTAAGTAATCTGAATAGGTTCTTTTTTTTTTTTGTTCTTCTGGGACAGAAAATTAAATTTCTGCACAGCCACAGATGTTGCCTGCCACTGACTGGCATGGGAGCTAAAAGCCTGCATTGAAGGTTTAATAATACCGGGTTTAGTGAGGGTTTCATGGTAAGAAACTTCCAGACTTCTTCTATTCAATTACATAATCTGGGGAAAAAAGAACATGTTGCTACACAAGAAGATAATTACTGTAGCCTTTTTATAGTTGTATTTATAGTTGTAGATCAGGCACCCTTTTAACATTGATAGCAGTGTTTCCTTCAGAAACAAACCCGACCCCTAAATTGGGAATGATGCTTGCCATAACTGCAGCAACTGCATTCAAGAACCTTTTTACTCCTCTTCCCCCCTTCTCATGAGATTTTCGTGTGTGTTTTGTGAGTGCTTACCAGGCTGTGGACTGAAGTGGTGTACTATTATATTAATGTTTTGAACAATTCCTATGGGAGAGCCAAAGGAAGATCTTGTATTCTGCAAAGTAAGTATCAGAAAGATGTGCAAGTGTTTATTGCAGAAAGAACTTTTCTAAATGAACTTAGCCATCTATCAGCAAATGCCACAGCTATTTTTGTTAGGCTCTCCAAAATCTCCTATTTCTCAAGGAACATCTGCCAGGGCGAGGACTGACTTGAGTTTTCCAAAGCACTCTGTCTAGAAAATATAAAACTTCTTTAGCCCATCAAGCCATGGGTGTTCAGGCCTTGCATTTTCCTACCCGGCTAGGAGATTCTCATTTTCTTTAGGGCTGCTCTGTGTTGATCCCATCACTTAGAGCCTCTCTTTCTCGCTGCAGAGCTAATTGAAGTTGTAAATTCCAAAATACTTACTGAGTGGAAGTTCATGGTCAACTGATCCTCTTTGTAGTGTGCAACTCATTTGCCTTCTCTCTTCAGGATCAGTGCTGGTTGATTATTCCCTACCTTCAACCCTGATATTTTCTTCCTCTTGCTTGTTTGTGCCCTTTTCTGTAGCTCTTCTTGTGATGAGTGTGGAAATTCACAGGAGGATTTTAGAGTGGCGCAAAACTGAAGCACAGAGATTATTCCCATCATATCTGTGGATTCTTCACCGTATTTATCTGGTCTCCTTCTGCACAAACTATCCATACTCCTCCTTTCTCAGCAGGTCTCTTAGCTCCATGAGGCCTCTGAGCACTAAATTCAGGTTCAGGTCTGCTCAAAGGACTTGGAGTCTTTTTGTTTCTTGCATCTCTCTCAGTCTCTGTGAAATGTGAGATAAAGGCCCAATTTCCGACTTCTTTGTCTCCTTGTCTGGATGTTCACCACTGTTCATGTCCCAGCATTCTGTAAACAGACTGGAAAAGCTTCTTTTGCTCATCTCTTCAAGGGAAGCATCGAGGTTTAAAGAAGGTCCATTTTCCTTGACTGAGAGATACACGACGGTGTGAGGGATTCCTCTTGTGTGCAATTTGCAGGGTTAATAATAATCTCTAGGCGGGTAGATTCCTCTGGGTGTTAAGCCTGAAGCTAAAATTGATCATCATATAGATAAGAGTCTAAATCTGTTTTTTGGAGGATCCTGGGAGTAGGAGGGAGCGATGGGGGTGCTGAGGAGTGCCAGTAAAGGTCAAAGCTTGTAAAGGACAAAGGGTGGAGAGGAAGAGGAGGAAGCAGCTGCCATGAAGTCCCCATTTCAGTAGCACAGTTAGAACTCATGGCTAGAGATTCTGGCTTCCTGTTCCCTCACCCATGCCAGACAAACCTGACTTAGGGAGTTTAGCCTGCATTTTCTTATCAGCTGCAGTACATTAGCACAGATCCCATAAAATAGGGACAAAATCAATGTCAGGTAATAACAGGACACACCAAGATTCTAAGTCAGCGTTTGCTGTGCTGCATTTTTTGCGTGTGGATGTCACTGAGGTCCATCCTGTCCCAGCAGCTCCTCTTCATTTCTCCAGCACTGTACCTTCACTGATCACCTTGACATACTTGTTATATAAGGAAGCTGAAGTCACGTATTTTCTCCTGACTAATCCTTGCCAGTTGTTCCATTTAGGTGTCCCTGCAACTTCCCATGAGATGCTATATACATTGAGGATCTTTGTGATGGGCAGACACAACAGATGAAGCATTTATAATATTAAAGCAGCTATGGAAGTCATTGGGATGCTTTTGGGTGGTGAAGGCAGAGCAAAAGGAAACCCATATGTGCAAAGAAGGGACAGGAAATAATCCAGTAGAAGTACGTTACATTTCCTGGGGAAGAAACTCATCCTGAGTCACGTGGCAGATGATTTAGGAAAATAGGTAGAGGAGGACCTGCTGCAGTGAGACATCTTCATGCACAGCAGCACCTCCATCAACAGTGCTGCTTGTGACAGGTTCCTGCATCACTGAGGGGATCACTCAACTGAGCATGTCCAGAAATCATTTCATCACATCTTTGTTTCCAAGAGACATGAGATGATTTCAGTGGCA